>APFE030625695.1:31805-78418 GCA_000404065.3 Pinus taeda | reverse complement strand
ATAGGACAAAGAGAGGCTAGAATCCTAGAGAAGTTAGAGCTTAAGGTTTATCTCCCATGGGGTTCTATACAGATCAACAAGAATACCTCAGTAGAAAAGGCTTTCTGGCAACCTCCTTCACAAGGTTTTGTAAAATTTAACATAAATAGCGCCTCAAAAGGAAATCCAAGAGAAGCAGGGTGTGGAGGAGTCATGAGGGATGAGGAAGGAAACATACAGGTAATATTCCATAGTTCTCTAGGTAGAGAAACCAACAATATGGTTGAGCTCATGGCTATGGAATTTTTCTTGGAAACATTGCTCAAGTACAACATACATAATGTCATCATTCAGGTTGACTCGGAATTAGTTGTTAATTCGGTGAAGATGATAAATGCTAGTGCATCAATAGAGAAAATCTCAGGAAACTAAGTCTATCAAAGAATCTAATCACACCTAATAGTCCTAAGAACTCTTAGGTTGGTGCATGTCTACAGAGAAGCCAACAAAGTAGCAGACTACCTTGCCAATGAGGGGGTTCGAAACAAGCATATCGATTTGTGCTGTTGGTGGGAGGAGTTAATGGATGACAGGCTGAAGAAGGAATTCTCATCTCGGGCCCTCACTGAAAGAAAGCAACACCAAAATAGATCAAGAGACAGAATTTTACTTCATCTCAATGAAGATTAAGTTCACTTCAAAAATTTTATCTAAGGATGGGCACTATCGGTTCTCCAAGGGTGCCTCTTCAAGCAGGAAAAAAGGCAAAAATTGTGACAGGAGAAGAGATGAAAGAATATGCTACCAAGACGATCGCCATAGAGAAACAACACCATGCATAAGGCATTTCATTCAAGAGTTCCCCTTCTGGATATGTCTTCCTTACGTAATGTGTTGGAGGTCAAAGGAAAAGAAATTTGGGGTCAATCACTACTTGAGATTTACTACATGCATCAGGTGCCCTCTAGCCTAGGAGTGGTTTTCTCGGAGGACAAGCGATGCCATTTAGCAAGCAACGTGTGGTGGTGGGAGAAAAGTGATTACCACCTTCATCACTAGGTAATCCGTGAGCAGATGTGCAGTCCCTTTTGGCTTGTGGCCGTCAAATCTAGAGAGGGAAGATCTACGGCCACCTTTTGGCATGCAAGTTGGTGGCACTGAAAAGATAAAACTACTAATGGTTTACCACCTTCATCGGGCGCCATCCAAACCAAATACGTTTTTTATGAGAAGCCAACAATTCCACTCAGGAAGCAACATGGCAACACGTGGTAGAGGACGGAAAAAGAAAACCGCCTTCATCGCGTGGTATTCAGCAAGCTTTTAAGTTGCGCAATATGAACACCAGCCATTGGATTGGGCAGAAAAGATCAATGGTCAGTGTTGATTGAGAAGCTTAAGGGTTTTACTGCATGTGTTTGTTTTTTCCACTGGATAGGAAGGAGTCAGATAAACGATGAGTTTTGAGGTGCAAACTTTGGTTCCACTAGCCCGCTTACAGTTCCAGGGTAGTCTAGGCATTATTTCTATTTGACTTTTGGAGGATTTGATGGGTACTTTGGGTCTCTTCCCTCTCCCTTTGCAGGAGGTTGTGCCTCTATGCATCTGTTGTAACCTATGTAAATAATTTTTTACCTAAGTTAATAGAAGGACCATCTCTTGATTTAGCAAAAAAGAAATGTTTAGATATTCCTCTAAATTTGAAGAAATGTTTAAATATCTAAAAAAAAAAATAGTTACTCTTGTCTTTGAGTTTTCTTCTCTAAATTTGTCCTTATATCTAAAATACATAAGCGTGTATATTCTTGCATGATTTTTTCCACTAGGGGATCTCTTGTGTGCTTGCATGAACTTTGTTGACACTCTATTATCCTTTTTTCTAGTGTCAAATTCATGCATGTGCTACTCTCAAATTAAATGATAGGTTCAAAAAATTGTTTTTAACTCCTATAAAGTGACTTGGCTTTATTATTTTTTAAAAATATGGAGGCTACTCTATCTCATAAGATAATGTTAGATGTTAATTGAATAGAAAAAATAAGTTAGTTGAGAATAGATTTATTTGTTACTATAAAACCCAGTTTGTATGTGTGTTCCTTCTTCTATCCCCTAAACATGTGACTCTCCATAAGACAAAAGCTATATGATATTTTTATTATTCGATCCAAAACTCTAAGAAAATATTCTCCGTGTAGATGAGTTCTAATCAGAAAATACACCTCTCAAATAGGAAATTCTAGGGTTACCCTTAGAAGGTCCATCAAAAGTCCATTTGATAAGGGCACAATGATGGGAAAAATAAGTATTCTATGAATGATTCAGGTCACGAGGAAGCTTATCTATAAGAATTCTCATGTTTTAATCCAGATTTAGTCTCTTCAAGATTTCTACCTCTAAAATGTTTACCTTCCAATCATCCATCGACCAAGAGACAACAAGAAGGGTTTCTCTAATTTTTTGTATAATCACATCATTTAACACTGTAACCAAACTATTTTTATCCATAAAAATTCTTGCATTCCTTTCCTTCCCCTAATTCGAGAGAAAAAACATGTAACTTGGATCCAATTCGTATTAACTACATGGTTTTTTAATAGAACAATTCCATCTAACTAATGATTTTTCTATATTGCCCTAGTTATAGTTATTATTACAAAAAATGAAGGGAAGAATGGGCCACACCGCCTTTGAAAATTTACATGGGTTAAGCATATTCTTTATAGTTTCTTTAGCATGTGAACAAAGTGTAAGAAAGGATGCTCCTTCAACACCATTTTCTCTAATCCACTCCTCAGTAAGTAGGTTGTGCCTTACAATGAACCATAGGTAAGTCAAAAATTTTGGATAGTTAATGTCTGACTAGATGTTGCTCCAAATATTGTTTTATCTTGATTTTCATGGCCTATAAGAAATGAATGAGATTCCTTTACATGTAACATTCTTTTAGGACTATTACCCTAGTGCAATATATCTTTGTCTCGTGAGAATAGTATTTTTCTTTCTAATAATTCTTGTTCAAACAATTCCGATGGAAATACGTGAGATGAGAAGTGCTAGAGTTGCTTAACCTTCCACCTCTTCCAAAGTTCATCATCTATCTCTAGCTAACAATAATCCTTAACCCACACCACTCCTAAGTTAGTTGTAAAAAGTTTCAAATGCTAATGTATTCTCTCTTAGTAATTCGTGGTAATTATTTCCATGCTTCTTCCCAAAACATGGTTTAACGTCCCTTACGTATCTCCCAAAAACCATGACTCCTCATCAACTTTTTATTTTCCTTATCCCATCTCCATATACTTAGTCCATCGATATTCAAATTATATCTTAATATGCCTCTTACTACATGAGGGGAGTGTTATTCCACCTACCAACCACCACCACCATATTTTTACCCCTAATGCCACACTTAATGTTTTCGGGTCACGGAAACGTAACACTTCAACAGATCTTGGTAGAATAAGAGTTTCCCATGCTACCAAGGGCTATTTAGTTTCCTTATTTGTACCCCTTCAAAGGAAATATCTTCATTTATAGATAAAAGTCTTCCAAATAAAGTTAGGTGTATACATAAACAACATTTGATAAATGGGAATTACCTGAAGCATAGATTTCATTGGGTCCAATCTCGGTGTAAAATTCAAAGCTCAACATGTCCAATTTTCAATATTGTTGGTAAGCTTTAAAAATGAAAGTTTTCCAATAGGAAGTGTGCTCTGAAATTAAATGTAATGGCACATTGAGATAATTGATAAGGATACCTTAGGATTTCATAAAAATTCATATAAGGGAACTTAACTATTTCTCATCTTTAAGGGTTTTTTTACCAAATAGACATACATCATCAACAAATTATTGTTATTTAATAGGGATGCCTTCACCAAATAAATGCTACCCGCAAAGAATCCCTCTAAATCAAGATTTTTTAAAGAATCCCCCTAGTCCTCCCATTTCCAAGATGAATAAAAAAAGGGATAAGGGATTTTCTTTCTTGAGCCAACATGACAGGTTAAAAGTACCAGAAGGGGAACCATTAATAAATATAGATAAACAACAAGTCCATATAAGATATCTCACCCAGGAAATCCATTTCCAAGATAAACTAAAAGCATCTAGGTCTTGCAATAAATAATCTTAGCTAATCCTATCAGAAATCTTCGACAAATTCAACATGATGATCATTACTGATTTCTTCATAATTTTCAGGGATTGAATAATCTCTTGCACTATTGGAATTCCATCAAATATTTGTCTTCCCTCTATAAAGTGAGTTTGTTTCGAAGAAATATGTACTTTCAACAATGGCTTCAAATGATTAAAAATAACAATGGAAATCACCTTGTAAATGACGTTGCACAATGGTATGGGTCTAAAACCAATAGGATCTTATTATTTTCCAACCTTATGAGTTAGGGTAAAAAAAGTAACATTTAAACCTCCCCACATAAACTAAAACTTCCTAGATTCCTCCACCACCTCACAAATCTCTTTGTCCAAGCAAATCCAACCAACTTTGGGAAAAATTGAACTATGGGCATCTAGATCAGGTGATATGTTTTCAGGCATAGCACTAATTATTTCCTCCACTTCTTGGAAACCATGTGGTCACACTAAAGGTGATTTCTGCTCCTTACTGATGTTTTTTGGAGTACATGTTCTAATATTATTGATAGCAAATTTTATATTGTGTGAAGGCTTTGTCAGTACATCCCTGTCATAAGCTATCAATTGCTCCTTAATTTACTAATGTTTTATCTTTCTCTATCCATCATTTGCATGAGCAAACACAGCTCACATGCCTATGTTGAATCATAGATTTGTAAAAAAGGTTAGAGTTATTTCCCCCCTCTTTCAACCATTGAACTCTAGATGTTGTTGCCATAATGTTTCTTCGTGTTGTATTCTCATTTCAAGATTATTTAGTGTGATCCCCTCCTTCATCAGTAAATCAAAATAGTGTCCTTCTATAATCATATGCTACTGAATATCCTTCATCTAGTACTCCAACCTTTGTTTTTCGTTTAATGTATTACCAAATTCCATCTTCATCCATGACTGAATATTTGCTTTCAATTCTTCAACTTTCAACTGCAAGGTATGCATCTTATTCTTTGCTTGTATTGTGATTGACTCCCACCATACTCTAGCTTTCTCTAAAAACTCAAGTGTCTTTAGTCAAAAAATCTCAAAACGAAAAGGTTTAATACATGGGGCTTCTTTAAAATAAATCTCGAAATGAGTTGGCCAATGATCTTATCCAAGAGATGGGATAATAGTTTCTTTGGTAAAGACTTCCTTATCAAACATTGATTCAGACACCAAAAATCAGTCAAAGTGACTAGATACCTAATGTCTACCCCACCTTCGATTATTCATATTCATATTTTTATCCCATAGATATGATTTTTAATTAAATTTGGAATAATTCAAGTTTAATATTCTTTACAAATGGTTGAGGTATCTGTTTTAATAATGTCATGTTATTTTTGTTAAAATAATGAGATTATGAGATTATTGATATTGTATGTTGATAAAGTTAATATCAATTTTTTGCAATGTATGCCCCTATTTTCACTATAATTTAGAATAATCATTGAGTGCATTCTAGAATTGATGATTACACGACTTTCCTAATTGATATGCTTTGACTAGATTGATGTTTGGTACTCTTTCAGATTATACACTAATAATTTTGCATGTCATGGATATATGTGAATCATGAAAATATCAAGGGTTACTTAATTTTGTCGAATAGTTTCATTGGGTGTTTGAACAAGTAACTTGTTTGATGGTGGATATATATGATTTGAACGATTCCAATAATATTCTTATTCAAATCTATTAATGACCTCTCAAGTGGATATGAAGAACTACATGGATATATGCAAAGCGAGTTAAGTTACATGCCAAAGTTGTAGATAGGACATTATCTATCAATTTGAATACAAAGTTATGTACATGTTAATATGATTCAGAACTTGTTGGAAGAATGATATATATATATATATATATAAATATTATATATATATATATATATTATATATATATATATATATAACTTTTATTATTGCTAATAATCTTGTACATGTGAAGAGTTGTAAGAAGAGGTTGATACATGATTAATAAATTTCACATTTCCATGAGGGAAGATCATATGAAGCAACTCACAAAGTATAAGTATGGAGCATGTTATAGCTAATTGCAATCCTTAAGACCTCAATGACCACTAGCCTCTTATGTGAGTAAATTTTATATAAATAACATAGAAATTTTCCATGTTATATTGGTTTCCTTCCTACCATGAAAATGTCTACTTGAAAAGATGACCATAACCTCACCATTAGTACTAATTATATTGGTATCAATAATATTGTTGATACATATTAAATATTTTAAGAAATATATCCATTATTTGGATCCCATTAAAAATTACATTATGAATAAATAAATTAATGAACTTAATATTCCTACAAGGATAATTACATGGATTTCATGAGAGTGAACATTGGAGTAAAAATGCATTTTAGCTCTTGATGTAATTTGAAATGGAAGTTAGATATTAACAATACATATTAGTATAAATTTAATATATTATGCTACATTTTTTAATTTCAAAATAAAACATTTTTTTTGAAATAATCAAGAAAAATGATAATGGGAAACTTTAAAATTTTAAAAAATTACTGACCGAAGAAATAATGATATATGTTTTTAGAAATTAGAATTATTTGTGAAAGGGAAAAATGGGTGGATGAATAATAAAGATATTATAATATCCCCCAAAAAACTATAAATATTTTATTTACCACTGTAAGAAAACAAACTAAATAATGTTGTTATTTTTCTGTTTAGATTAATAATATTGTTAATTTCTAAAGTTAAATAAATGATTGAGTAATAAAAGATTTGTAACTTCTCATTAAAAAAGTTGGAAGAAAGCAGTAGGTAGCAAAACCTTAACGGTCTCCCCTGACAGAAAACACTCCAAAGAAAAAAGGGTAGGGAAGAAAAAACTGTGCTGTAGAGACAAACGCTCAGAAAAAAGAAAAAAAAAACATATACATTTAATATGGATAGGCCTATTTCAATATCTTTTAAAGCTTTATGTTAACCTTTTGCTAACTTGTAAACACTCATATAACCTTTATAACTTAAATTTAACCTCTCTAACTTGGAGGTGGAAGCGTCACTCCATCTTACTGTATTGATCCTATCTTTAGACTCTAACTATCACATGAGGAAAGCTGAACGATACCTAAACTTTGCGATATTCAATAATATTTTGATAAATTTGAGGCGTAAAAGTCAATAGATCGACGCTTCTTGTATTCAGATGGATGCAAAGACTCGTGGAAAGACTGGCCAGCGAACTGCAAGTCATCAAACGATCATCCGTGATGATGTATTGCTGTGAGATTAGGGATGCTTCGGTTTGAAAACCCCTCATATCACTGTGAAAACGTGCGCCTACGTCCAATAGTTTCAATTTGAAATTGTCGTTTTCAGACGCGGTCTCCACGAAATGAAAATGATGTGTTCCATGTTAATGACGTGTTCCATGTTTATATACGAACCATAGAGTGTGAACGTAAACCGAGCGGGCAAAGCTAAGGCAACGTTGTAATCTACGTAAAAGTCAGATGCATGCAAAGACACGTCATCAAACGCACTGCAAGTCATCAAACGATCATCTGTGATGATGTAATGCTGTGAGATTAGGGATGCTTCGGTTTGAAAACCCCTCATATCACTGTGAAAACGTGCGCCTACATCCGTATTTCCGTCACTACGTCCCATAGTTTTCACATGCGTTCTCCACGAAATGAAAATGATATGTTCCGTGTTTACAGGGACATTACCAAGAAAGGAAAAATATATACGAAGCATAGAGTGTGAAGGTAAACCAAGCGGCCAAAGCTAAGGCAACGCTCTAATTTACTGAATATTTCAAACTTAAATTTTTGTTTTTCTTATTTATATTTTAATGCAGGAGTGATCGATATTTAAACGAATTTCTAAAGAACAGAAAACCCTGAAGCGGAAATAAAAAATTAAGTTGTTTATTTTATTATCATGAATATATAAATTTTATTGAAAATATATAATATATTTCCTCACGAGGGTGGGTTTTATTGGTGATTAATACTGATTGGTTAGGATTCCAAGTTTAAACTTCCTCCTATATATTAAAAATAAAGATTAAAAAACGAGTTTAGTTAGATTTTTTCTGAGTTATATTTTGATTATAAATATGTATTTCCGGTTAATCTGAAATATTAGAAACATATAAAAAATTTGGTGTTGTAAATCTAATTTGAAAATAGAAAAAGATATCACTATGAGAATTTTAATTAGGGATTCTTTTGTTGTAAAGTATTGTGTAAACTATGAGATTTGAAATTGAAATCCTAGCAGAATACACATGTTGTGAGTGACTTATTTGTGACTTTCTAAGTCACCGGATTCGTCCTAAACCCCTTGCGAATCCCAAATCCGGCGAATCCGACACGACTCGGTCTGGATTCGTGTCCAAATCACAGGACACATCGTGTCCGTTTTGGACACGTCGTGTCCGAGGGCGTGTCGCGATTTTCAGGGGCGTGTCACGATTTTAGGATACGTGTCCGGTTTCCAGGACTCGTTAAGCTCAGTGCCGGAAAGAAAAGGGTGTGTTTGCTCATTAATATTTTCATTTGGCAAGTGATTTGTGCTGTTGCAGCAAGGAGTAGAGCATTTTGGCAGCTCCATGATCAAGTCTAGGCCCTAGTATTGATATGCTATTCATGGTAATGTTAAATTCTTAAAGTAAAAGTGACATTCTCCTTAAGCTTCATTTTCATCCTTTTACTTAAATTTTTAACATTACCATGAAATGACTCAGGATGTTTGAGAGTGGTTCCGGCCTCATTGGATTTCATATGGAGAAAGTAGAATTTTAGATTTCATTCAAATTCCAGCAGACTTATCAGTTTTTCAGGATTTTAGGATTGGGGGATTACAATGTTTCCATTGAATTTTGTCATGTATTAGGGCATGGAACTCGTATTTAATCAAGAGCACCAAACAAAGAGCTTCTGAATATGTCGCTCCCACTCTCGTTTTCGCTCCTGCTCCCTGCTTTCGCTCCCGCTCCCAGGTAACATTGTTCCTAATGATATGGGTCTCGACACCACTGTTGAGTTGGCATTGGCCAACATGGATCTCAATGATCCAGTGCTAGAGCCTGTTAGATTTGATGACTTAGAGGGGTCAACCTCCATACCAATAGAGGTAGAGGCGACTATGGATACAGGGGAGGAGGAGGATGCAGAGGAGAGCAGTGGGGACCATGATGATGGAGACAGTGACTGAGTGATGCTGATTCTGATGCTGATTGATGCCTTGAGGCTTGCATACCTGTAGTTGTTTTATATTTTCTATTTCTATTTGCCATTGGCATTGCACCAACACTACCTATGTAACACATTTTGATTTGATGACTTAATGAGAAAACTACAATTGTCAGTGTGTTTATCTTACTATATTCTAGTTGTAAGTTGTCTTTCAATTATGAATTACGAATCATGATTTAAATTTTTAATAGATTTATAATTTATGTGACATACCACTGACAATTTATTTTGAATTTTTGTATGACTCTGCATGCTAATACTATAGATGAATATCTATGTTTGAAAATCATAAATTGTTCATTAATAAATGTTAATAAAATCATGAAATATCTAATTTTTAAATATATAATATATATATATATATATATCATATATATATATATATATATATATATAATAAAATAATATATAACGTGTCCTGTTCTGGGGGGTCAGCATGTCCGAACCTGACACCACGAATCTCGAATCCTACGTGTCCCGAATCCCCGTGTCAGGTGACTTAGGTGACTTTTATGAAATAGTTGTATCTTCAATTGCACAACATTAATAACTAACATATATGAGATAGTATGACATTTTAATTTGTTCTCATTAAATAAATATTTCAAAATCTATTTGATATATAAGTGATTAAATGTGAGAAACTTATTAGGTGTAAAAACAAAACCTTTTGCAACCCTATGAGAGAAATGTATAGCTTCTCTATGTAATTAACATAAAGTTCACAATATATTTTAACAATTTATTAATAAAAAATAATTCAATAATTCAATGTCACTCATAAAGAAATATTAAAATGGGACCCTAAATAATGTAACTTAAGGTGAGGTGATTGAAAGTAAGATATTTCTTATTTAGCCTATAGGCAATTTTGGAGATATGTATGCCCTTCAATTTTTTATATGGAGTTCACATATAGCATTTGAAAAGATATTAATAACCAAAAAATATGTCAATTAATCGTGTACCAAATTTACAAGTATATAAAAAGAAAAGGTAACTCAAAATAAAAAAAATGTGATTATGTCTTTATACTTATGCTTAAGAGGCCCTTACTTATGTTTGAGATACTATGGTAATTCATGCACATCTTAATATATAGTTTATATGTGGGATTTGAAAAACTATCAATAACAAAAAATCATTTCAATGTCAGTAGAAAGTAAAATGACATTATGGTTAAAACATTTGAATGTAGTATTATTTACTATAAGGGAGATGTATGATTCCTTTAATGCTTAACATGAGATTGACAAATGAAAATTAAAGTATATCTATTTTAACTATAAATACATTGTGGGTTGAAAAATATTAAAATTTGAGGAAATTCTTTCTCCTTTAAGGGTGACAATTATGTTTTACTCAACATATTGTTAAGATAGATCTATACTCATTATACATATTTATGCATTCAAATATACAATTATAAAATGAAAAAATACAGATGCTACATACAAATATCTCTTGGACGCTTGGATTGTGTACACAACATAATCCAAACCTAGAATTCCAACCATTCTTTGTTGGATTTTAGACAAAATTTACTGAACAAAATACCTAAAAATATTGGGAATTATAAATAATTAAAATATTAAAATGTTTTAACTATAAGAATTTACATTTTTAAGTTATTATAAGTAACTTTGTTATCTCTCTCTCTCTCTCTCTCTCTCTATATATATATATATATATATATATATATATATATATATAAGACATGAATGAGAAGTGATTTTATTAAATTTTTGCCTAGTCACACAAATATAAGGGAATTCAGTGCATTGCCATTTCCTTATGGGATCTTTCATTGAGACAATAACTAAACTGATGGGATACATATCCCAATAATTTCCATAGGTATTACAATTGAGACCTTATTCATGTTTACAACAGTATATTCTTATATATTCTAAGGATAACAGAATGAAAAAATAGTACATTGAGCTATTTGTGGGGCTTTTGGAGTAGATAATTAGCATAGAGTTGGGAACCTGAAGGCAAGTTAGAATCTATTTCACGTTCTTGGTTTTATTTATTAGGTTTCCTATCTGAGAGGGGCTTACATTTCACTTGATGAGAAAGTTTTTCCAGTGTTTTCTCCCATGCATGATTTTAAATGAACTACTCTAATTGCCATAGATAAAATAACGTAATATTAAAAAATTATTTACATAGCATTTTTTGTTAATTTCTTGATGTTGCTTTTAGGCTAAAATTTCCTGTAATGTTTTTTGGACCAAGAGGGATGACCTATGAAGAGGCTTGCTATTCTTTTTCCACTGACACTTTTGAATTTCCCTAATCCTCATTAGGGGATTCCTCCATAGGGGTATCTTCTTCTTGTTTAGGATCTTCAAGGGCTTTAAAAGAGTTTTTGTTGAAGGAAGGTTTCATGATTGAATATGCTACAACATATTATTTGGGTCTATAAGCTTATTATGTTATTTCCATATTTCATTTTAAGTTGGTTGGAAACTCATCTCTTTAGAAACAGGGGTTGGGGCTTGTCCATATCTTTTCCTAGGGGAATTTTTTGGTGAAGTTCCTATAACAATGACAAATGATGTATTTAAACTAAATATGCTCATAGTCCAATTCAAATATATGGATCCATTCTCCAAGATTTGTCTTTAGGGTCAACATATATGCAAGCACAAGAAAATTGTCCTCCTATTGGTTATTCTTTATTTAGATAGTGGCCCATATTGTTTCCATTGTGGTCAGTGCATCAGGCCTTAGAGATGAACAAGGAGATGTGAAAATTAAACCCACAGTAGAAGTCTAGTGATATCATAATCTAAATTGAAATCAAGAGTCCATGGAGTAATGAAGAGGCCTATGGAGACCATGAAATACAAACCTGACATGAAAATAAAATCTCTTTCCTTTTTGTATAGAAACAAAAGGAAATGGAATCCCCTTCCAGCTGCAAAAAAAGTTACTTGTCCTTGAATCTTTAGGGACCGTTGTTGTATGATCCAAGTTTCAACAGCTTCTGAATTTGGCCAAAAGCCAATGAAATTTCTAGCCAACAGTCTTTTTAAGAGAGATAAGGCTCTCTTCCACAAATATTAAAGGGAGAGATCCAATACAGGGGTCTCAGCTAATTTCTTCACAATTTTGTTTTTGGGAGAAGAAGTCCCTAAGCTCTTTCATACTATAGCAAGGCTTTGAAAGTTGCTTCTTTCTCCATGTCATTGTGAACAAAATGTAGAGGAAACATGGATGACAATGGAAACAAGAGAAGCTATGGGTTTAAAGACTCAACAAGCATAATAATCCATACGATTAAACCATCCAAACAAGCTCAAGCATGCTTCGGGCTTGTAAGAAAACTATCAGTGATTAGGGAAACCCTAGTCTCCTGATAGAGACCTCCATTTAGCACATAAAAATAATTTTCTTTAATATATTTTAAAATACATATTAATATTGAAATAGTTGATTTATGATATATATTGAATTTATTATTATTAATATTTTTTTTTTCAAATATCATAAATTAACTTTATATAAAGAATTAAATGGTACATATATTAGAAAGTAATCATTTTTTTGGCTTTCCCGATTATTTCTTAATTTTTGGGCATTGCAATATTTTATTATAATCAAGGCTAAAATAATTTTTAAATATATAAAGAAAGTTGAATTTTTTTTAATTATTTTTTATAAGCTTGGTAGGACTACATCTTCATCATGTCCAACTTCACACCCCGATCAAGGGGATAGCAGAAGATTTGAATCCAAGACTTTTAATTCGGTGATACTTCATTCCCATGGCCTTAGGAAATTGAGCTATCCCAATCACACTAAAGAAAGTTGATAATTACAAAACTAAATTAATGTGGATGTTCAAGTAAGTTATTGAACTCCTTTTTTGAAATATTTAAAAATATAAGAGTTATACATCTTCTTCATACTACAAATTCAAAGTAATTTTTTTTTTTTTATATAAAATTATATTACTTCACATGAACAACTAAATATTTATGCCATATGTGTTCCATCTCAGAATAACTCCCCTCGTGTGCCACCTGTACCTTTATTTACTTTTTATTTAGGTGTTAGATGATGGAAGTAACCTTTTCCATCTAATTAAAAATGAGTATTAGTCAGTTACGATTAAATTTGTTGTGTAATAGTTATGATATGGGCAATTTCATAAATATCACAATGTAGAGCACAATCTAGGGTTAATGGCATCCACAAAGAGCTAGAGGTTGAGATCTGCATTTTTTTCTTTTAGGTAATGGTGAGGGACAATAATTGTGAGAATGGTGTGAAGTTGGCAACAGGTTCTATGGCTTCTTTTGTGACTTCTGATGGAGAAAGCGGACTGGCTCTATGTGGTGTCAGTGCCGATGGATCCAAACTCATGTCCTGCTTTTGAAGTGATGTGGCCAGTGTATATAGAGCTCCACTAGGAATAGGGTCTCGGGGTTTGATAGAAAGAAATGGATTTGTTTGTGAGTTGGAAACCTCATTTGGACAACCATATCTATGTGTAGATGGGTGTGCCACTCCCGATGGCATCTCCGGTTTCGGGTCATTAGAGTAGGAGGGTATCATGTATGTGGGATTGAGGTGGAAGAACTAGGTTTTATGCTTTGTTAGGGAGTTAATAAATCTACCCTTCTGCTGAATGTTGCATTGGGAGCTTTGGTGGGCTGGAAATTTCATACATGCACAAGCAGTTGCATGGTAAGTCGGAGAACAAATCGGATTGGGTTAGGCGAGTAACGATCCCTATTCAAGTTTCTCGAGGCTCAAATACCATAGTGTGGAATAAGTTCGAGGAGGAATTTTACCAGTAATGTGATCCACAAAAATAATTTGCATATGTAGGACCTTCCAAGTGAAAAATGGGAAGTTAAACTACTTGCTGAAGAAGTTCCACTTGAGCTTCTTAAGACATCTATGTGAATTAACTTTGAAAGGAATGGAACGAAAGAAAAGGATTGGATATCTTTGGTAGCTATTTACACTGATCGATGGTTACTGGTAGTGGCATTTTATTTTGGTGTGCGCTTTAGATTTGAGAATTTAGATTTGAGAAAAATGACAAGAGGCGCCTTTTCAACATGACCCATGATCTCCCTGTGATATTTGAGATTGTAATTGAAACTGCAAAGAAAAAACAAAAGAGAAAATGAATGTAACCAATCACAATGGCAATAAAAAATATGTTCACTTAAAAAAAACACAAAATTTGAAAACAAAAGAAAAAATTGAAGGGGCATAAATTCTAATGTAACAAACACTTCTACTCTCAAACCCCAACATGGAAAAGTGATATTTAAAGGTAAATGTGGAAATAAAAGTAATCCAAAATCATGCTCCTTGAGAAATTAGTGAAAGGCAAATTACTCGATAATATGAATTTTAATTTTGTTTTTTTTGTCTTTTTTTCCCGCAAATTACAATTATTTTTTTTATTAGATTGTAAACTAATTATTTGTTACCCATTTTTAAAATGTATCTAAATACCAAAATTTTAAGAAAGAAAAACATTATAGAAACCAATTAAATAGAATTAAACAAATACTCATCTTGATACTTAATGTAACATCGAAGTGCTTATCTACCTAGTTTTCAGATAAAATTCATAATCTAGGAAGCAACTTTTCACATGAAGAGTATGAAGAGTAAAATATAGAAGCGGTCACTAAAAAAATCTTGCCACAATATTTTCTTTTCTCGACCCGCTTTTATTGGAATCAAGTCAAGTATAAATCAAAGAAAGATACCTGAATATTCTTGCCAATTAAAATTTATAAAATTTAAGAAACAATTCTGTCTACAAAATGTTAGATTAATATAAATATACTTTTCATATATTAAATTAAATATAATTATATTTTTCAATATATGATATATGTAAAATAATTAACATAAAAATAAAAGATTACAAAACAATACAATTTTTCCTTGTTCTATAAAATGTTAATAAAATACCATCTTTTCATGCCTATTAGAGAAATAGGTTAAGTATAAATCTAAGGGGATAATAAAATGTTAATAAAATACCATCTTTTCATGCCTATTAAAGAAATAGGTTAAGTTTAAATCTAAGGGATATAATATTATGGATAATTTACAATATCATATTTAGAGTTTTTATACTAATAATAATAGATTAATTAAAATTTTCTAAAATTTAGAAGCATTTCTATACTTTAAATTTTCCAAAAGATTTTATTTAATTAATATTAAATTAATATAATTAATATTCAATATATAATATATATAAATAATTAACATAAAATAAAATAAATACTATCTTTTTATGTTCCATAATGAATTAAAAAAGCTACCGTCCTTTCGTGCCCACTAGAGAATTACTGTAGTAAAAATAAAGATTAAAAAAATGAGTTTATGGTAGATTTTGTATGAGTTATATTTTGATTATAAATATTTTTGTCCGGTTAATGTAAAATATTAGAAACATATAAAAAAATTGATGTTGTAAATCTAAATTGAAAATAGAGAAAAATATAATTATGGGAATTTTCAATAGGAATTCTATCGTTGTAAAGTATTGTTTAAATCATGAGATTTGAAGTTCAAATCCCAGTGGAATACACATGTTGTAAGCGAATTATTTGTGAATTTTACTAAATAGTCGTATCCTCAGTTGCACAACATTAATAAATAACATATATGAGATAGTATGACATTTTAATTTGTTGCCATTAAATAAATATTTCAAAAGCTATTTGATATAGAAGTGATTAAATGTGAGAAACTTATTAGGTGTTAAAAAAACTTTTGCAATCCAATATGAGAGAAATGTATAGCTTCTTAAGTAATTAACATAGAGTTCACACTACATTTTAAAAAGTTATTAATAAAAAATAATTGAATGTCACTCATAAAGAAATATTAAAATGGGACCTTAAATAATGTAACATAAGGTAAGGTGATTGAAAGTAAGATATTTCTTATTTGGCCTATAGGTGATTTTGGAGATATGTATGCCTTTCTATTTTTTATATGGAGTTCACATATATCATTTGAAAAGATACTAATAACAAAAAAAAATGTCAATTACTGTCAATTAATCGTGTACCAAATTTACAAGGATATAAAAAAAAACTCATTGTAGAGTTCACTAAAAAATGTCAATTATAAATCAAATATTTAGATGCCCAACTCAAATTAAATAATCGTGTACTAAATTTACAAGTATATAAAAGGAAAAGGTAACTCAAAATTTAAAAAATGTGATTATGTCTTTATACTTATGTTTGAGACACCCTTGTAATTCATGTAAAATTGTATACTTATGTTTGAGATATTGTTGTAATTCATGCAAATATTAATATATAGTTTATATATGGCATTTGAAAAGCTATTAATAACAAAAAAATCATTTTAATTTTAGTGAAGTAGAAAGTAAAATGATATTATTGTTAAAGCATTTGAATGTAGTATTATTTACTATGAGGGAGATGTATGATTCCTTTCATGCTTAACATGAGATTGACATGTGAAAATTAAAGTATATCTATTTTAACTATAAATGTATTGTGAGTTGAAAAATATTAAAATTTGAGGAAATTTTTTCTCCTTTAAGTGTGACAATTCAGTGATGTTTTACTCAACATATTGTTATGATAGATCTATACTCATTATACATACTTATGCATTCACATATACAATTATAAAATGAAAAAATGCACATGCTACACACACCATGTGTATTTTTGAATACTAAAATGGATTAAACCCTTCTGAATATCTCTTGGACACTTGGATTGTGTATACAACACAATCCAAACCTAGAATTCCAACCATTCATTGTTGGATTTTAGACAAAATTTATTGAACAAAATAACTAAAAATGTTGAAAATTATAAATAATTAAAATTAAATGTTTTAACCATAAGAATTTACATCTTTTAAGTTCTTTTATATGTAACTTTGTTATATTTATATATATATATGAATGACATGAATGAAAAGTGATTTTATTAAATTTGTGCCTACTAACAACAAATACGAGGAGAATTCAATGCATTTCCATTTTTTATGGGATCTTTCATTGAGACAATAACTAAACTCGTGGGATACATATCCCAATAATTTCTATAGGTATTACAACTAAGACCTTCATGTTTACAATAGTATATTCTTATGTATTCCAATCATAAGAGAATGAAAAAATAGTACATTGAGCTATTTGTGGGGCTTTTGGAGGAGATAATTTTCATAGAGTTGGGAACCTGAAGCCAAGTTAAAATCTATTTCGCGTTCTCAATTTTCTTTATTGGATTTCTTACCTAAGAGGGGCTTACATTACTCTTGACAAGAAGGTTTTTCGATTGTTTTCTCCCATGCATGATTTTGCATGAACTACTCTAATTTCCATAGATAAAAATAACGTAATATTAAAAATTTATCTACATAGCAATTTTTTACTAATTTCTTCATGTCGCTTTTAGGCTAAAATTTTCTCTAATGTTTTTTAAAAATATGGCTTGCACCAAGAGGGATGACCAATGAAGAGGCTTGCTATTCTTTTTTCACTGACACAAATTTCCCTAATCCTCATTAGGGGATTCCTTCATAGGGGTATATTCTTCTTGTTCAAGATCTTGAAGGGCCTTAAAAGAGTTTTTGTTGAAGGAAGGTTTCGTGATTGTATATGCAGAAACATATTTTTTGGGTATGTAAGCTTGTTCTGTTATTTTCATATTTTCTTTTATTTTGGTTGAAAACTCATATCATTAGAAACAAGGGTTGGGGCTTGTTCATATCTTTTCCTAGGGGAATTTTTTGGTTAAGATCCTCTGACAATGAAAAATGATGTGCTTAAACTAAATATGCTCATAGTCCAATTCGAAGATATGGATCCATTCTCCAAGATTTGTCTTTAGGGTTAACATAGATGCAAGCACAAGAAAATTGTCCTCCTTCTGGTTATTCTTTATTTAGATAGTGTCCCATATTGTTTCCATTGTGTTCAGTGCATCAAGCACTAGAGATGAATAAGGAGGTGTGAAAATTGAACCCACACTAGAAATCTAGTGATGTCATAATCTAAATTGAAACCAAGAGTCTATGGAGTGATAAAGATGCCCATGGAGCCCATGAAATACAAACCCGATATGAAAATAAAATCTCTTTCTATTTTGTATAGAAACAAAAGGACATGGAATCGCCTTCCCACTGCAAAGAAAGTTACTTGTCCTTCAATTTTCAAGGACCATTGTTCTATGATCCAAGTTTCAAAAGCTTCTAGATTTGGCCAAAAGCCCATGAAATTTCCAGCCAACATATTTTTTAAGAGATACAAAGCTCTCTTTCACAAATATTAAGGAGAGAGATCCATTATAGGGGTCTCTGCTAATTTCTTCACAATTTTGTGCTTGGGAGAAGAAGTCCCTAAGGTTTTTAAGACTATAGTGAGGCTTTGAAAGTTGCTTCCTTCTCCATGTCATTGCGAATAGAATATAGAGAAAACATGGATGACAGTGGAAACAAGAGAAGCTACAGGTTTAAGGACTTAAATAGCATAATAATCCCTGTGATTAAACCATCCAAACAAGCTTGAGCATGCTTTAGGACTGTAAGAAAACTATTGATGACTAGGGAAACCCTAGTCTCCTGATAGAGACCTTCGTTTAGAACTTAAAAATAATTTTTATTTAATATATTTTAAATACATATTAATATTAAAATAGTTGATTATTGATATATATTGAATTTATTTATTATTATTATATTATTATTATTATTATTTTTTAAAATATCATAAATTAAGTTTATATAAAGAATTAAATGGTACACATATTAGAAAGTGATCAATTTTTTTACTTTCCCAGTTATTTCTTATTTTTTGGGCATTGCAATTTTTTATTATAATCAAGCCTGAAATAATTTTTAAATATATAAAGAAGGTTGATAATTTTTTTATTATTTTTTGTAAGCTTGGTAGGACTACATCTACATCATGTCCAACTTCACACCCTGATCGAGGGGATAACACAAGATTTGAACCCAAGACTTTTAATTCGGTGAGACTCCATTCCCATAGCCATAGGAAATTGAGCTATCCCAAGCACACTAAAGAAGGTTGATTATTACAAAAATAAATTAATGTGGATATTCAAGTAAGTTATTGAACTCCTTTGTTGAAATATTTTAAAAAATATAAGACTTATACATCTTCCCCATACTCAAAACTGAAAATAATTTTTTTTATATAAAATTATGTTACTTAACATGAAAAACTAAATAATGCCATAAGCATTCCACGTTAGAGGAACTCCCCTCCCATGCCACATGTACCTTTATTTACCTTTGATTCCAGTGTTAGACAATGGAAGTAACCTTTGCCATCTGATTAAAAATGAGTATTAGTCAGTTACGATTCAATTTGTTGTGTGATAGTTACAATATGGGAATATTCTTAAGTATCATAATGCAGAGCGCAATCTAGGGTTAATGGCATCCACAGAGAGCTAGAGGTTGAGATCTGCATTTTTTGTTTTGGGTAATGGCAAGGGACAATAATTGTGAGAATGGTGTGCAGTTGGAAACGGGGTCTATGGCTTCTTTACTGGCTTCTTATGGAGAAAACAAACAGGCTCTATGTGGTGTGAGTGTCGATGGATCCAAACTCATGACCTGCATCTGAGGTGTTGTGGCCAGTGTTTACAGAGCTCTAATGGGAGTAGGGTTTTGGGGTTTGATAGTAGGAGATGGTCTACCCATCCACTTAATGTTGCATTGGGAGATTTGGTGGGATGGAAATTCCATACATGCACAAGAACCTGCATGGTAAGACACAGAAAAAATTAGATTAAGTCAAGCGAGTAACGATCCTTGTTCAAGTTTCTTGGGGCTCGAATATCGTAGTGTTGAATAAGTTCGAGGAGGAATTTTACCAGTAATGTGATCGACAAAAATAATTTGCATCCATACGACCTTCCAAACAAAAAATGGGAAGTTAATCTACGTGTTGAAGAAGTTCCACTCGAACTTCTTAAGTCATCTATGTGAATTAACTTTGAAAGCGATGGAACTAAAGAAAAAGATTGGATATCTTTGGTAGTTATTCACACTAATGGATGGTTACTTGTAGTGGTTACTTGTAGTGGAATTCTATTTTGGTGTGCACTCTAGATTTGAGAAAAATGACAAGAAGCATGTGTTCAACATGATCCATGAGCTTCTTGTGATATTTGAGGTTGTGATTGAAACTACAAAGAAGAAAAATAAGAGAAAATGAGTGTAACCAATCACAATGACAATAAAAAAAAATGTGTTCTACCCTTAAAATGAAAAATAAGAAGACATCACATTATCACGTTTGAAGAAAAAATTTGAAAACAAAAGTTACTGAATTTTTCTAATAAAAAAATTGGAAGCATAAATTCTAATGTAACAATCACTTTTGCTCCCAAACCCCAACATAGAAAAGTGATATTTAGTAGTAAAAGTAATCCATAATCATGCTCCCTCATAATCATGCTCCCTCACAAATCCGTGAAAAGAAAAATATTCAATAAAGTAAATTTTAATTCTAATTTTTTTTTGTCTTTTTCCCGTGTATTACAATTATTTTTTAAAAGATTATAAATTAGTTATTTGTTACCCATTTTTAAAATATATCTAAATACCAATATAACAATTTAAATTTGTTATAGTCAACTACCTAGCTTTCAAATAAAAATCACAATTTAGGAAACAACTTTTCACATTAAGGGTAAAATATAGAAGTGATTAATAAAAAATCTCGCCACAAGATTTTCTTTACTCGTAACTACCCGCTTGCATTGGAATCAAGTCAAGTATAAATCTAAGAAAGATATATGAATATTGTTGCTGATTAAAATTTCTAAAATTTAAGAAACATTTCTATCTACAAAATGTTATATTAAATTAGTATAATTATACTTTTTAATAGATGATAGATGTAAAATAACTAACCTAAAGTTAAAATATTATAAACAATATAATTTTTCCATGTTTTATAAAGCATTAAAAAAATACCATCCTTTCATGTCCACCACAAAATTACTGTGTTTATAGTCCATTTTCATTAAAAGCAAGTGAAGTATAAATTTAAAACGTAATTTAAATAGTTTGCAATATCATATTTTAACATTTTTATATTAGATATCAGCTTGATTTATTAAAATTTATAAAATTTAAGAAACATTTTACCTTCAAAATTTTCATGAAAATTTTATTGAATTAATATAATTACACTTTTATGTAAAATAATTAACCTAAAAATAAAACATTACCAACGATAACATAAAACATTACCAACAATAACATATTTTCAAGTTCTATAAAGAATTAAAAAAATGCCATCCTTTCATGCCAACTAGAGAATAGTGATGAGAATTTGAAGTCAAAATTACCTAAGTCAACCAAACAATTAATCCTTCCAGCAATAAAGTGACGGTATCCATGTAACACCCTCTTTTGCAAAAACATTTATTTCTAGATTGGAAAAAGCCAGAATATTATGATATTTTTATTTAAATAATTTAAACAGTTTGTTCAGAAAGCTGAATGAAAATAGTTACATAACTCCTTAGACAGTTAGAAACAACTCCCACCTTTCCTCCCCAAAACAAGGAAAAGATTGGGGAAAGAGGGACAGACGGAAGGTAGGAGAGGTTGCTAGGATTTTTACTTCAGCTAGGCACAAGTAACCAGTGGGAAACAAAACTATGGCTAAGAATTGAACTGGTATATCACTTGAGGATGGACAATAGTCCTAAAGCCCAAGATACCAAATTGTGTATGCCTAGTAACTGTCAGGAGCAGGAAGTGCTTGCAGGGGGGTGCTGGATGTAACTGCTAGGTCCATGGTTGGGTGGTGAGACCTTCTAGAAAAACAGAAATTATTTATACAACTCTAAAATAATCATAAATAGATAAGTGACCAACTCTGGTCTTATTATTTAATTCCTAGAAAGGCAATATTGTCAAGCAAGAACAAAAAATCATTGTTATAGCTAAAAATTTAAGTATATTTTGTTGTATTAATAATGGAAATTACTAATTATATTCTATCTTTTATTAGGATTTTTCTCTCTTTGTTGAGATAACGCAATGATATAATCTATTAAATAGATGACCAAAAAATATTGATACTGTTAATTTCATTTTAAACTTTAACTATTTATTCATAGGAACATAAGATAAACAACACACTACTATCTCAAGCAATGATAGAGAAAACATTGTCAAAATTCCTGCAAGTTAATTCCTTCTCATAGAAAATTTGAGATTATAGCAATAGAAATAAGTTTAAGAATCACAAGAAACAACAACTATCTGAGAATAGAACCATAAATCATATTAATGTAATGAATAAATCAGATGGAACCCTATCACTACAATTGAAGAACATTGGAATCCTTTGAACATACGAAGGGTGACAATCAGTCCAAATCTATCAAACTTTTCTTCCATTTAATCTTCAATCAAAATGCTAAATACATATATAATCATGGCAGAGCGGTTATGGTCCATTTTCGATCTCTGTCCAATCTAGAAGGAAGGAATGAAAGCCAAATGACCTCGTATCAGCAGAGACTACATGAAACCATTGATACAATAAACTTCAAATAAACAAAGAAACAATATCCTGATTACAGCATTATAATTTATAAACCATTCAAGTCATAAATATAAATACATAGTGAGGATATCACGTAGCCAGGTTGAGAACCCGTAAACAACTAGAAAAGAAAATAACCAAGCTTTGTATCAAGACAACCCTCTTAAGGGAAGCTAAAAACTATTTATACAACGAACATTTTGGCGAGATGGACTTCAAGCTATCAAAACCTCTCATTCGCGAAATTATAAAAACCCTTAAATACTCTCAACAGTAGACGAAAAAAATGAAGTAAATTCCCTTTTTTAATGCCATATGAGGGTTTCATGGCAGACCAACCTGAAGACAAAGAAGATGAGTATGTTTTTAGGGTGCCTTCCATAGCTATGCTTCAAGAAATACACTAGAAAAATGGTTTACCTACAAGGGTAAACCAGAGGATTAAACCTTGGATTTCGTGAATTATTTTTTAACCAGATATGAGACCAAAAACGTTTTAAGTTTCCTTCTTACCTGAGAAAGAGTCACCTTAGGTGAGGGAGAGCCGAAGACCTATAGTCACCATGAGATAGTTAACCCTCTCTAAAATAAAAACAAAAAAGGAAACAAAGGATTTCTTAGTGCAAACCTGAAGACCTTGCCTTGGAGGAAAGACCTTCCTCGTTCTTCGCGATTTGGCTGGAGGAACGAGGTAGAACTTGAAGAGCGCACCTACAACATAAGTAACTTTTAGTAGTTTTCCTTCTAAGTGATGAAATCAATATGAGTTCAGAGTATAGTAGAAACCCTTACAATCTTACCTAAGTGCTCACCTGATGACGACGAAACATGGAGGTCTGGTGCCGACATGGTGCCCCCTATCAACCCTAAAAATATTCACAGAACTTCCATAGTATTCCCCACCGGCCTTAATAGAGTTACAGAGCCAGAATACTCGGGAAATTCTGCACCCAAATGAGAAATGAGTGATTTTGACAGATGGAGGAGATGCTTAGGTTTAGCAGGAAGCGTTGCAATCTTTGGATCCATACACCATGGATATTAGGGTGGAAAAACATTTCCATTAATTCCCTAGACCTCTTGTAGTAGGTCGGGTTGTCAAAATTAAAGCCAAACCTCAAGTGGTAGTGCGACATCATAATATGTTATCCAGGTGGTGTAATTTCCATGGTTTCTAAGAAAGAGCCTGGTGGGGCAGATCTAACGTCTCATGTAGTTTCACTGAACAACCATGAATTAACACTTTAATAACCCTTTCCAATCAAGCTGAATCTTTTCAAGTATATGCATAGACATTACGGTTAAATAAATGCAAGAGATTAGGATAATATTTGGTAATATTTTAAGTTACAGTTCAATAAAAAATAAAAAAATGATATAGTATAGCGATGAGTGTTACAAATGGTATCAGAGCCCATGCTCGCACATTGAGACTTATGGGATAGATATTACCCATTTAATTAAATTAAAAAATACTTATATCTATGAAAATGTGAACATAGAGGTAGAAGTCAAAACCAACGAACAGAAATGTAGAGGATTCGTAGATTATCAAACTAGCCAGAAATGCCTTACGTTGAGGCCAATCCAAATATATGGATACAACTCAGACAATAATCCTATGAAGCCAATGTTTCCCTACTTGAAACTATCTAATAGTTATATACTGGAATGACGAATTTGAGGAAAGATAATGAACAATTGAGGCAGGAGAAAGAAACAATTCTCAAAAGTTTGTCTGACTAGCAGAATCAACGAGGAACAAACCCTAATACGGAGGATAGATAGAAGTCCCCAATAGTCCACCATGGTGAGGAAAATGCAGAATCAGTAGAGGGACATAAGGATGATGAAGAGTGGCATTCAGATAATGTTTCTGACCAAATAAAGACAAAAATACAGAAGATGGAATTACAGAGTGAATTCAAAAAAATAAACCGTCACTTTTCAAATGAGAATCTACAGAGGCAACTGAAGCATGGTTGATTGACATGGGTAAATATTTTTAGATTTATGAATATACTGGCAAACTTAAAGCACGATTGAAAGTTTATTAATTAAGGGGAAAGGCCATGCTCTGGTGGGAAGAAATTAAAACTATGAGAAATATTGATGAAGAACAAGTGACGTGGCAATAATTACAAAAACATTTTAAGGACAAATATTTGATTGAATGTTAATATGATGAAAAATAAAATGAGTTCCATGAGCTAAGGTTTGGGACCTTGACCATGGATGAATATGTGAAGCGATTCATTTCCCTGTTACGATATGTCTCATACATGCCGGAGGAAAAAGCCAAAATTTAGCAGTTTATTAGCAGTCTACACAATTTTATGAAGGAAAAGTTAGAATTTGACTATCCTAGAAGAATGGATGATGTTGTGTGAAAAGCTCATATCTGTTATCAAAAAATGAAACGGAAAAGTGAAGCGCCCAAAGTAGCTTCAATTAGAAGAATGAATAATTTACCCCCAAATAGACAAGAGAATGTAAACGGAAGGAGTAATCAGCAAAGAACTTTTGTGAATTTTACCAAGAATGCACCCAAGGTCCCAGCATACACCGAAAATAGAAAGACAAAGGGAATTAGTAAACTTGCCACTGATTAATTGCCAAAACAATCTCTGTAACATTGAGGATGTGGGGAATCTCATTAT
Source organism: Pinus taeda (assembly GCA_000404065.3). Lineage (NCBI taxonomy): Eukaryota > Viridiplantae > Streptophyta > Pinopsida > Pinales > Pinaceae > Pinus > Pinus taeda. The sequence continues at coordinate 52,799 of APFE030625695.1, read as the reverse complement.
TACAAGAACTTACTGCATAAAGCTCAAACATAGAGGCTTTTAAATATGTAAGAAACCTCCACAGTTGGAGATATAGCAAGAAGTATGCCCAGAATTAATGATGTTTTGGACGATCATGAAGAAGAATACTAGCCCACCTTGATCGAGTGTGAAGGTATGATTGATGATCAACTTGTTTATGTTTTATTTGCTCCAGGTGCTACCCTAAGTTACATTAGTCCCAAAGTGGCAGAGAAATGTCAGCTGCTAAGACACAAATTTAAGAAATATTGGCTAGTTTAGCTAGCCACTGGAACTAAGAGAAAGGTATCTATGAAAATAGAAAATTGCCATATAATAGTTTAAGGACAATGCATCCATGTTGATATAAATATAGTTCCCTTAGGTTCATAAGATGTACTAATAGGGATGGTCTTGTTGGAAGGGCGTTGGTCCCTAGTGGATTGTAAAAGGAAATATGTAAGCTACCTCACAAAGATGGGGTAGAGAAAGGAAGTTCAAGGAATAAAGAAAAACATTAAATTGCATATTATTACTACTAACCAACTAGGAAGATGCATTAGAAAGGGCTGCCAGATTTATGTTGTCCAAGTTTGATACTCTAATGACAAAAATAATATGACTTCAATGGAGAATATTCCTGTAATTTAGGATTTTGTGGATGTGTTTCATGAATCCTTCCTTGGAATGCCACCTAGACATGATATTGATTTTACCATTGAGCTAATACCTGGAGCAGCTCCTGTATCGAAAGCTCCCTACCGCATGAACATTCTGGAGTTAATAGAACTCAAAATGCAGCTTTAGGAACTTTTAGATAAAGGGTACATTCACCCTACTGTATCTCCTTAGGGAGCCCTTGTGTTGTTTGTTCGAAAGAAGGATGGGACCTTAAGGCTATGCATCAACTATCATAAGCTAAATAAACTGACTGTAAAAAAGAAGCATTCTTTACCTCGTATTGATGATTTATTTGATCAAGTGCAGGGGGTAGCGTATTCTCAAAAATTGATCTAATGTTTGGTTACCACCATATCAAAATAAAGGACGAATACATTTGTAAAACCGCATTCTGAACTTGTTACAGTCATTACGAGTTCGTACTACTGCCTTTCGGCCTTAACAATGCCCCAACCACCTTCATGTGCCTATGCATGGCATTTATTAGCCTTTTCTAGATAAATTTGTATTGATTTTTATTGATGATATATCAATTTATTCAAAAAATGAGGAGGAGCATGAGAAGCACTTGAGAATAGTCTTCCATATTTTGTGAGACAATCAATTGTATGCTAATTATAGCAAGTGCGTGTTTTACAAATACCAGATTCAGTACTTCTACTATGTTATATCAGCTGAGGGAATAGAAGTAGATCTAAAAACATGAAAAATATAATCTAATGGACAACATTGAATTTTGTTGACATTAGCTCCTTTTTGGGCCTGGCAAGTTATTACCATTGATTCATTAAAATCTTTTTACAAAATAGATTTTCCTATGACCTCACTATAGAAAAAGGGGTATGCTTTTCACTCGACAAGGGATTGTTAATGAAGTTTTGATTAGTTAAAGAAATTACTTACCACCGCACTGTGCTAAAGGTAATAGATTCCGAAAAATCATTTGTGGTATACACAGATGTAGTTAAGGAGGGTATCGGTGGGGTGTTAACACAAGAAGGAAAGGTCATAGCCTATGAATCATGGAAATTGAACGACTATGAGCAGCGATACTCTACATATGATCTAGGGTTAACCGCAGTAGTTCACACACTTAAAATGTGGCAACACTACCTCCTAGGAAAGAAATTTATGTTATTAATTGATCATAACAGCCTAACAAATTTCCTTTACCAGTCTAGTTTAAATGCTCCGGAAGTCAGGTGGACTACATTCCTGAGCGAATTTGACTTCAAAATGAAGCACCTTAAAGGAAAAGAGAATCTAATGGTTGACACATTGAGCAGGAAAATGCATTGTGTCTATCAAACAAAATTCAATCAAATAAAATATAACCTTCTTGAAATCATTAGGGAAGCATCCCTCAAAGGCCTAGAATATGCATTCTTTTGGCAGCAAGCATTAGAGGATTGAAAGAGGGGGAAACAATCTGATTATGTTATAAGCTATGATAGATTGCTAACATTAAGAAACTGGGTTTATGTTCCCAACCAAAATTCTGTCAAACACTTGTTACTGGATGAATATCATAGGAAGGCTTACACCGCTCTCCCAAGATAGCAAAATTTTTTGTCAACCATCAGGAAAAATTATTTATGGCTAGGTTTAAGGAATCATGTTGTGGAATTATTATCAAAGTGTATAGAGTGCGAGTTGGTGAAGGCAGAGCATCAGCCTCCTACTAGTCTATTACAATTGTTATCGATTCTCGAGTGGAAATGGGAGACGATCACTCTAGATTTCATCACAAGACTACCCTGTACTATGAAGTAGCATGAGTCAATTATGGTGCTATTTGATAAGATAATCAAAAATACCCATTTCATACCTATAAAATCCACGTACAAGACTGTACAAATCGTAGATATATTCATCAGGGAAATTTTCCGATGACACAAGATACCCAAGGTAGTAATTTTCGAGAGAGGTATAATTTACATCGACATTTTGAAAAACCATCTTTGTTTTGTTAGGTACTCAGATTCCATTCAGTACTACCTACCATTCACAAACGAATGGCTAGACAAAACAAATGAATCATGTCCTGGAAGACATGTTGAGGATGTTCGTAATGCCACAACCGCACAAGTGGGAGGACTACCTCCATATGGTAGAGTTCGCCTATAATAATGGCCATCACAAATCATTAGGCATGAGCCCTTTTGAGGTGTTGTATGGAAGAAAGTGTCGGGTACCCATAGATTGGAATAGCTTGGTTAATAAGTTAGGATTGGGTCCTGATATGTTAGTTGAAATGGAGGCCACGGTGAAAAAGGTCTTCCAAAACCTAAAAGTCGCTCAGGATAGGCAAAAAATTTATGCAAATAAAAAAATCACTCATAAAGAATTGTAGTTGGGGGATCATGTGTACTTGAAAGTTAAACCTCGGAGAAGCACTTTATAGTGGAAGGTTTGCACCAAGCTAGCACCCCAGTAATGTGGACCATTCCAAATATTGGAATGAATTGGACTAGTGGCATACAAATTAGCACTCCCTGGCCACATCTGATTCCACAATGTCTTGCATGTCTCTTTGCTAAAAAAATATGTATACATCCCTCAACATATACTTAACTAGCAAAATATACAAGTCGAACAAGAGGGATAGTTTCTTGCATAACCTCTTCATATTCTCGATCAGAGAGAAACCACCTTGCGGAAGCGAGCCATCACCCAGGCTAAAGTGTAATGGAAGCACTTTGGCCTTAAAGAGGCTACTTGGGAAGAAGGGTAGACCATGGAGAAATACTATCCGACATTATCTTCTTAAAAGAACATTAGAGGAGGTGTTCCTCATCAGGGGGGGGAAGCTATAACACCCTCTATTATACAAAATTATTTTTTCTTACCAAGTTTTACGCAGTACGTCAAAAAATGTTATGTTTCTTAATGCAGTTTGTTAAAGAGTTAAGACTAGAAAAGCTAGAACATTATGATATTTTTATTTAAAGAATTTAAATAGTTTGTTAAGAAAACTGAATTAAAATAGTTACATAACTCCTTGGACATTTTGAAACAATTTCCACCTTTCCTCCCCAGAAGAGGGAAAAGAATGGGGAAAGGGGGACAGACAGAAGGCAGGAGAGGATAAGCAAGATTTTTCCTTGAGCTTGGCACAAGTAACCAGTGGCAAATAACAATATGGCTAATAGTCGAACTAGTATGTGACGTGAGGCTCGAAAATAGTCCTGAAGGCCAACATACCAGATTGTGGATGCCTAGTAACTATCAGGAGCAGGAAGTGCTCAGAGGGGGATGTTGGACATAATTGCCAGGTCCATGGCTAGGCGGTGAGGCCTTCAAAAAAAACAAAAAGTATTTATACATCTCTAAAACAATCATAAACATATAAGTGAGCAACTCTGGGCTTAATATTTAATTCCTAGAAAGGCATTATCTTCAACCAGGAATAGAAAATCATTGTTATAGCTAAATATTTAAGTATATTCTCTTGTACAAAGAATGGAAAAGTAGTAATTATATTCTATCTTTTTTTAGGATTATTCTCTCTTGGTTTAGGTAACATAATGATACATCTATTAAACAGATGACTAAAAAATATTGATACTGTTAATTTCATTCTAAACCTTAACTATTTATCTGTAGGAACATAATATAAACAACATACTACTGTCTCAACCAATGATAGAAAAAACAATCTCAAAATTCCTGTAAGATAATTCCTTCTCATAGCAATTTGAGATTATAGAAATAGAAATAAGTTTCAAAATCACAAGTAATAATATCTATATGAGAACATAACCATAAATCATATCAATGTAATGCATAAATTAGATGGAACCTTATCGCTATAATTAAACAATATTGGAATCCTTTCAACAAATGAAGGGAAACAATCAGTCCAAAGGTATAAGACTTTTCTTCCATTTAATCATCAATCAAAATGTTGAATACATATATAATCATGATAGAGTGATTATGGTCCGTTTCAGATCTTCTTCCAATCTGGAAGGAAAGAAGTGAGGATATCATGCACCCTAGCTATGAAACCATAAAAAATCAAAAAAGAAAATAGCCAAGTTGTGCATCAAGGCAACCCTCTTAAGAGAAGCTAAAAACTATTTACGCAACAATGTTTTGGCTGAGTTGGACTTAAATCTAACAAAACCTCTCATCGGTAAATTATCAAAACCCTTAACTACTATCAATGGTAAACAAAACAAACAAATTAAATTCCCCTCTTCAATGTCATCAAAGGGTTTCATGCCACACCAACCTAAAGACATAGAAGATGAGTACATTTTTAGGGTTCCTTCCATAGCTATGCTTCATGAAAGACATTGGAAAGAGGGTTTACCTGCAATTGCAAACCAGAGGATTAAACCTTAGATTTCATGAACAATTTTTTAACCAGATATAAGATAAAAAAATATTTTAAGTTTCCTTCTTACCTAATAAAGAGCCACCCCAGGTGAGGGAGAGCCGAATACTTGTAGTCACCGTGAGATAGTTAACCCTTTATACAGGAAAAACAAAAAAGGAAACATAGGAATTTTCAGTGCAAACCTAAAGCCCTTACCTCGAAGGAGAGATCTTCCTCATGCTTTGCAATTCAGCTAGAGGAATGAGGTAGCACTCGTAGAGCACACCTGCAACATAAGTAACCTTCAGTGGTTTTCAGTCTGAGTGAGGAAATTAATTTCAGTTTAGAGTATAGTAGAAACCCTTACAATCTTACTTGAGAGCTTGCCTGAGGACAATGAAACATGGAGGTATAGTGCTGGCATGGTGCCCCCTATCAACCCTAAAAATATTTGTAGAACCACCATAGTGTTCCCTACCAACCTTGCCAGAGCTGCAAAGCCACAATACTTGGGAAATACCACACCCAATTGAGAAATGCGCAAGTTTGACAGACAAAGGAGATGCTTAGCATTAGCAAGAAGTGTCAGAACCGTCAGATCCATCCACCATGGATCTTGCAGTGGAAAAATCATTTCCGTTAATTCCTTGGCCCTCTAGTAGCGGGTCAAGTGGTAGCACCACATTAGAATATGCTATTTGGGTGGTGTAATTGCCACATTTTTCAAGCAAGTTCTTGGTGGGGAAAAGCCAACGACTCATGTAGTTTTGCTAGACAACCATAAATTAACACTCTAATAACCCTTTCCAATCAAGCTAAATATTTTCAATTATATGAATGGACATTACAGTTAAATAAATGCAAGAACTTAGGATAACATTCTGTAATATTTTAAGTGATAGTTCAATAAAAAAGGAAAAAAAAAATCATATAGTATAGTGATGAGTGTTACAATCCATGAGCCTACTAGAAAATAGTCAACTAATATATTTGTAGTTGACTATCTATGTATGGGTTACACAAAATAATATGTCATTTTGAATATTGAAATATGTTTTCAAAACTAAGAAAAGAGATTGGAAGTTATGTCCACATTCTTTTTGTTTGTGAAGAGAGTGGGTGATAAATTCCTGATTTATGAATTAGTAATCGAACTTTCCAAATTTTGTAAGTATAATGTTAAATTCAATCATTTCATCATTATTATTTATATTTACATTGTGTTTTAAGGGAACAAATATAAAGTAATAGTTAGTTGAGTTAGACTTTTTCAACCACTTATTTTCATACTTTGTTTGAAGAATTGTTATAGTATATTTTTTTCAAAATTTCTATTCCTAAATAATAATTGAAATGAATTAGATCAATTAATTTGACAAATGAACTTTTATATTATCAATAAAAATGTCTGAATTTCTAGTGATTGTTAGGTCATCAAATATTATTTTATTAGGAAATGATCAATTTGGGTGACTAAATCCTTACCTCTTTGGTGTTATTGTCATGTGGAAGATAGTTGTATGCACAACATAAATTTAGTTATCATGAAGGTTTTCGATACACAAATATTCTCTTCCCAGGAAAAAAAAGCTCTAATGCTACCCCAACCAATCAAATGTAAATATGAAGCGAGAACTCTAATCTATTGTCGATCTAACAAAAAAAATACCAAAAAATCCTTTTTGTTTATGATCTAACTAGAAAATATACCTTAGTTGAGGTTGAGTATCAAGATTGATTATTGGATCATAAAAAATACACCTTAGTTGAGGCTGAGTATCGAGATTGATTATTCGATCATTTAGCTTTGATGGTGTCATCACTTGAAGGCAATTTCCGTTGGAGCAATCGCAAATGTACCCAACTGTCTGAAATATATTTATCATTTACAAATTAAAAGAACAACATTTAACTCAAGATAAACAAAATAAGTTACTTTAAAAACTTATCACTACATATCAGATCAATATAAAATAAACTATTAAGAACATGTCAATACATATAAAGTCATAAAATACCAAATTGAATAATTACATGAATTCTAAGTGAAAAATGGAGGAGGTTGTTTGAATATTTATTGAAATCACATATTTAGGGTTACTCCCATATAGCTTTGGCCAATTATTCTTTATGGAAAATTCTATGAGTATGATCAATGGTATAGATATAACACTAACTTGAAGTTAAAAATGGTACAATCAATTTTATCATTGGGATTCAATTTCTCAAAAGGGCTCTTCTTCTAAGAAATCATTAGTTTGGACATATTAGAGACCTCACAAGATGATTACCTCTTTGGTGTGATCCTGATGGTGAAGATAGTTTCATGCACAGAAGAAATTTATTTATTGGTAAGGTTTCACATACCTGACTATCCCTTTACTAGAAATAGGCCTTATTTTTTCAAACTCCAATTTATTTACAATCTAGCAAAAAATATAGCTTAGTTGAGGTTCACTATTGGTATTGATTATTGTATTGTTTATATTTGATGGTATCATCAGTTGAGGAAAATTCCATTGGAGTAGTCATAAATGGAAATATAATTCAATATTCATCATTTCCAAATTAAAATAACATATAACTCAATATAAACAAAAATAAGTTACTTCAAAAGCATATTACTACATATCAAACAATTGAATATAAACAAATCTTAAGAACATATCAATACATATCCAGTCATAATATACAATGTTGAATTGAAAAAATCAAAACATAGGCTTATCTAGCTCCTCATATAAAAAAAATGGTGGAGGAAGAGGTAGGTCACTTTTCCTCATGAATTACATGAATTATGAGTGAAAAATGGAGGAGTTTTAAAAATTCATTTATTTTGGGTTATTCTCATATAACTTGGATAAACGAATCCTTATGGATAATGCTATGAATATGAACAATGGTATACATATACCACTGACTTGAAGTTGAAAATACTACAATCCATCTCATTGCTTGGATTCAATTTCTGCAAAAGATATTTTTTTCCAAGAAATCATCAGTTTTGACATATTGGAGACTTCACAAGATTACCAATTTGGTGTGATCCTGTTGGTCAAGATAGTTGCATGCAAAATATAAATTTATTTATTGGGTAAGTTTCACATACCTAACTATCCTCTTACCAGAAATAGGCCTTATTTTTTTCTACTTTCCTAAATCATCCAATTCATTTCCAATGAGAATACTACCTTAACTAATCAAATGTAAACAAGGAGTGAAAATTCAAATCCATTTATGATCTAACAATAAGGAACTACTTTTTTCGTGGTTGAGATTTGACATTAACTATGGTATAATTTTAGGGTTAATATCGAGCCTGATATCCATTGGTCCAATCACAAATGGTCCCAACAGTATGCAAATATTCATTATTTCCAAATCTAAACAACAATGAATAGGTGAATAAAAATTATTTACTTAGAAATGAATATAAGCAAGTTATTTTAAGAACATGTTAAGATACATAGTCTTACCCAGCTCTAGGTATAGGCACAAACCCTTGTTGTGGAGGAAGATGTAGGTATATTTTCTACACGAATTACATCATTTATGAATCATAAATAATGAAGGTTCTTTAAAATTTCTCTAAAAGAATAACTTGTGGGTTATTCTCTTACAACTCTTGCAAATCATTCTTATGTAAAGCGTTAGGGGACTTGTAACAAGCACAATGATAATGATTAGTATGGTCATAGAACCAGAGTACACAGCCACAACCCTAAAATCTCCAGTGATATTCAAATTGCAATCTCCCCCATTGCTCCCATTTTCGATAATGTTGGCATGATTGTTAAAGTCCTAGAAATTATCAATGTGTGGAACTTGGAAATGAAATGGGGCACTAACAATTCTTTATTCTCATTGACTCTCAAACTGGTGAGAATTTTTTTTATGAGGGAATAGAATGTAGTATAAAATGTTTCAAATATTGTACCTTGCCCTATGTTGTTTTCTTCTGCTTGTAGAACTATAAGAAGGTTGCTAGATTCCAAGAGACTGAAAAAGTCTTGAACAACCGAACTAAAGATAGCAAAGTTGTCGTATTAGTGAAGATCAGTGCTAGTGTTGGTGCTAGGTTTGGGTTTGGTCGTCTGAGTGTAGGTGATATGGAAAAACGACCAAAACCTAATATAATTTCTTCGAACTCTGACTGGATTTCTCCTTCTTCTTCAACTGGTGTATCAGTCATCTGTTGATAGGTTGATTGGCATAGGCCTGTTTTCCTCTATCGGAACTATAATTCCAGAGGAATTATAAAAATACACTATCATTGCTATAAACTAAGGAAAATGTGACTTAAATGAAAAATACACAGTCAGCAAGCTTATATTCCAAAGGATCAGAAATACACTATCAGTGCTTTAAAAACACTATCATGAGTTATAAATGGTCATAGTGTTAATTCCAAAAAATTACACTATCAGCGCAAGATTTCAAAGAATTGCGTTGTACGCAAATAACACTATCAGTGGTTAACTATCGGCCTTCCAATGTTCTTCCCCCGATGCGATAACACGTAGTATTATCGGAAATCACCATTAGATATTCCAAAAACTTCTTGCCAAAATCCTTAAACTTGGATATTGCGATCCAATAAGCCTCGTCAACCTAACAACCTATCCACACTTCTCTATAGTATTTTAGGTCTGATTTATTGTAGTTTCGGACTTAGGTGGTTCCAAAGGTCCTTCCCACTCCATTGTGATCCTATCATGTGATAACGGTTTGGACTTGATATGGGTATGAGCCAGATTTAATAATATCTCAGGTCCAGAACTTCGTTCAGGGTAAGTCTTTTCACGGTTTTCCTACGCAAAACAAAGTTTCTACCACGGAACTCAAAAATGCATGTAAGAGGAATAAGCATGCCTATATAAGGGAAAACCAAACCAACAGGCTTAAATCAAGTATTAATAGGAAAAACAAGGCTGAATCACCATTAACAAGGTTCAGCAGAAAAGAATCACAACATAATACACATGCAAATACTAGTTAATAGAGAACCGTAAGTTTAGATACACAGAGCAAGGTTTTGAAGATCACAATGTCTCCAACTCCACACACACAAAGATGTCTTGTTCTTTCCTTTATAAAAAGTAAGAGATAAAGCCCACTCGGTCCTTATCCCTTTACAATAGCATGTCAATTACATATCTACTAGTTTCTTTTAGCAACTGGTTTCTAAAACAGAAACTTATTTATTATGACTAATAGTTTTGCAAGATATCCCCCTTGAGAACCTCCGCTATAGCTTATCCATACAATGATTATTACAACATGATCTTATTCTTAAATTCTATCTCTATCCTAAAGTAGAAAATCATGGAAATAGATGGCTAAAGGACCCTACTCCTTTGCCTGTAGATTTTTTTATTTTATTTTTGGAATAAGTTTGAAGATTTTTTCCTCCAAGTGACATGCTCCTGCATCAAACCCCTGAGGCCAAAATTCTTCATGGGCTACTGTCCATGATCTCATATACAGAACTACCTTGTTTCTGTATCATGTTTTATGTAACCCAGGTAGCTTCAGTGGTTGGCTGATCCTTCCATTTTACCAAATGATAGTAGTACTCTCTTGCCCTTGTTTTCTTAAACACCTTCTTGTCCAAACTTCTTTCTCTCTGCAATTCCTTTGCTGTGGGTAACTGTTTTACCCAGTCAATCTCTTGGTTCTCTTGATCCTTTTATGTATCATTTGTAGTTTCACCTTCATACTTGTATAGGTAAGCAACATTCAAAATTGGTGATATTCCAACATCACGAGGTAGCTCAATCACATGGCCATTTGTAGAAAATTTCGTCAATACTTTGCACGATCCAATTTTCTTGAACTTCAATTTGTTATACTCCCTCTTTGGAAACTTCTCTTTTTTGAGGTGTGATAAAACCAGATCTCCAACTTCAAATTTCACCTCTCTTCTTCTCATGTCTACTCTAGTTTTGTACTTGATGTTACTATCTTGAAGCTGATGTTTCACTTTTTCATGTATTTATTACATTTCTGAAGCAAAATCTTCTCCGTCTGCAATTATCATCTCATATTTTTCCAAGTTTCTTAACTCAGATACTCCTATTAGATGCATTCCATAAACAACATGGAATGAACTATGTCATGTACTCCTGTTAGCTGAGTCATTATATGAGTATTCAACTTGTGCCAACACTTGATCCCATTGCTTTGGTTTTTCTCTAGTAAGACTCCTTAAAAGATTTCCCAAACTTATGTTCACAACTTCAGTCTGTCCATCAATTTGTGGATGATAGGTAGAGATGAAACTTAGTTTAGTTCCCAAATTTTTCCATAAGTTCCTCTAGAACTGTCCAACAAATTTGGAATCCCTTTCTCAGATGATACTCTTAGGCAACCCATGCAATCTTACAACCTCCTTAAGAACAAATTAGCAATGTGAGAAGCATCACTAGTTTTATAACATGGAATAACATGTGCCATTTTTGAAAATCTATCCACTACAACAAAAATTGAATCATTAGTCCTTTGAGTCTTTGGTAAGCACAAAACAAAATCCATACTTACCATATCCTAAGGCCTATCTGGAATTGGTAATGGAACATCAAAATTGTGTTTTTGCTCCTTCCCTTTACATATTAATAAACTTTGCAAGTTTTCACATACGTCTCCACTTCAGATTTCATTTTCAACTAGAAATAAAATCTGTTTAACTACTCATAAGTATTCTCTATAGCAAAATTTCCTATAAGTCCTCCACTATGTTTCTCTTTGATTAAGTTCTCCCTCATAAAATAGTTTGGTATGCACAAATGATTTCTCTTAAACAACAGTCCATCTTGTAAGAAGTAATCCAACCATTTACTCCTATCCACCAAAATAGGATTTTCACAAGCTTCAAATGCCTCTTTAAAATCTGGATCTATTCCATGCAATTCTTTAAGAAAATCAAAACCCAACACTTGGATTTGAATCTCTTGAAATAATACACTTATCCTACTTAAGCATCTACAACTTTGTTTGATTGGCCATTTAGATGCTTCAAGACAAAATGGAAACCTTGAAGATACTCTGCCCATTTAACATGTTTCTGGCTAAGCTTTGGCTGCTACATAATATACTGTAGTGCATGGTTATCTGAATAAATTATGAGCTCCTTTGACATTAGATAATGCCTCCATTTCTTCAATGACTATACAACTGCATAGAACTCCTTGTAATAAGAAGAATACTTCTTCTTTGAATCATTCGGCTTTTCACTAAAATAAGGTATTGGTCTATCTTTCGGACTTAATACACTTCCAATAGCTTCTCCACTGGGATCACATTTCACTTGGGAAGGTTTAATAAAATTAGGTAGAACCAAAATAGGCTTTTCAGTGATCTTCTTCTTTAACAGCTGAAATTTTTTTTCTGCTTCAGCAGTCCATCTAAATGGTTGTTTATCTTCCTTTATGGTCTCAATAATAGGAGCATTGATCTTACTAAAATTCTTTATAAATTTCCTATAAAAACTAGCAACACCATGAAAACTTCTTACCTCAAAAACACTTTTAGGTGAAGGCCACTCCATGATTACCTTGATCTTCTCTGTATCCATCTTCAGTCCTTCAACAGAAATAAAAAATCCCAAGTACACTAGCTCTTCTTTCATGAATGAACACTTCTTCAAATTCTATAATAATTTCAACATTGTAGCCTTTGTAAGACATAATTCAAATGTCTCATGTGCTCCTCCTTAGACCTGTTGTAAGCTAGTATATCGTCAAGATATACTATTACAAATTTACCAATAAACTCTTTAAGAGCTTCATTCATGAGTCTCATAAATGCACTTGGTGCATTTGACAACCCAAAATGCATTACTCTCCACTCATAAAATCGCTCATTTGTCTTAAAGGTAGTTTTCAACTGATCCCCTTCTCTTATCCTTATCTTATGATACCCACTTTTAAGATCTAGTTTTGAAAAATACTTTGCTCCACTAAAGCAATCCAATAAATATTCAATTCTAGGTAAACCAAATATGTAATTGATTGTGATTTTATTGATGGCTCTGGAATTTGTACAGATTCTCCAGCCTCCATCTTTGTTTGGACTCCACACTATTGGTACTACACAAGGGCTAAAGCTTTCTCTGATTAACCCTTTGTGAAGCAATTCTTGCACCTGCTTCCTAACCTTTTCATTTTTTGTAGGAGTCATTCTGTAAGCTACTTTGTTAGGTAGACTTGCTCCAGGAATCAAATCTATATGATGGCTAATTCTTCTAATGAATGGTAACTCATTGGGAAAATCATTAACAATAATATCACAATAATTCTTCAACATTTCTTGAATTTCAATGGGTAAATTAGAAACTTTAGTAGAAGTCATTATTTACTTAGGCTTGTAAATTACAACAAAATTTACCTCATTCTCTTCAATCTGCTTCAAGTATTACTTTCCTCCTAGTAACAAAGTTTTTGGATCAGTCTTCTTTCCTAATGCATCTTCTTTTTGCACAAGCAACAACATATGATTGACACCATCCTTTCTAAACTTGTAGGTGTTTCTTTTCCCATCATGCATAGCTCCTCTATCATATTGCCAGGATCTTCCAAGGAATATGCAACACACATCCTTTGGCATCACATCACATACATTTTTGTTTGTATACTTACCCAACTGAAACTCCACTTCACACTGTTCATTCACTAATAGTTGATGTCCCTTTTGTAACCATGACACCTTTAAGGTGTTGGATGTTTCATTGTCTTCATCTTCAATTTGTCGACCACTTCTGTAGAGACCAAATTATCAGTGCTGCCACTATCAGTGATCATCTGACAACATTTCCCTTGAACCTTACACAATGTTATGAATAAACTCTTACTTTGTGATGGTTCAACTATCTCCATTGCGTGTTTGAGTAAAAATATATTAATTACCAAAGATTCTCCTCTCTCTAGTGTATTTTCTTCTTCTATCACTATTGTTGTTGTTGCTTCTCCCTCAACTTGAGCAAAAATTTCATTCCTCTGACTTGTTTTTGATTTCTCTAGGCACTCAAAAGCTCTATGTCCTAGTTTGTTACATCTGTAACATCTTACTTCTCTTCCTCTTCCTCTTCCTCCTCTTCCTCTTCAAAAATTCCCTCTTCCTCTTGCATCACTTCTTGTGGGTGCATGCTGGGTTTTGTTGCTACTAGCTCCATATTTAGGTGCTATAGATCTTCTGCTACCACCTTGACTTCCCCTTCCATGGAAAGTACCTCTCCCTTTGGCAGACTACTTCCTTATGATTTTTTATTCAACTCTCAATGCCATCTGATAAGCTTCCTCTATTATTTTAGGAGACAGTATACTTATCCCATCTTGAATGTCCATCCTAAGACCATTCACATATCTAGCCACCTTCTCATTTGTATCCTGAGTTTCTCCAGCTCTTATGCTTACCTTATAGAATTCCTCTATGCATTCTTTCACTGCCATAGATCTCTGTCTAAGATTTTGAATTTGTTTGAACAAGGTTTGTTGATAATTACTTGGTAGAAACTTATCTCTTAGCTTTGCTACCATCCTACTCCAATTCTTAATAGGTTTTTCCCAGTCTTTTTCTTTCTACCTGCACACTATCCCACCAAAGCGTTGCATGGCCTTTTAGCTTGGTGACAACAAACTTTACCTTCTTCTCATATTCTATTTCTTCATAGTCGAAGAATTTCTCCATTCCATTAATCCAATCTACCAATTCTTTTGGATTCAATCCTCCTTCATATATTGAAACCTCGGTATTTGTCCTAGCTGTGGATTTCAACACTGACTGGAAGAATCTCATCTCAGGAATAACCACTACAACTTCCTTCTCTATAGTTTCAACCTCAGGCTCACTAACATCTCCATCCTCTATATTTCTTCTTCTTGTTAATGCATTCAATCTAGCTTGAATCTATTGAATAGCTTCCATCACTTCAACATTTGCAATAATTTGTCCTCTTCCACCATGTCCTTATCCTCTTCCAACTCTAAAAGCGATATTAATTTTCCTTTTCCTTCTTCTGAGATTAAATTCAGTGTCAACACGTTGCTCTGATACCAATGATGGTGGACTGAGTGCAGCGATAAGGACAAACGACCGAAACCTGATATAAATTCTTCTAACTCTAGCTAGATTTCTCCTTCTTCTTCAACTAGTGTATCAGTCATATATTATTAGACTGACTGCCATATGCCTATTTTCCTCTATCGAAACTATAATTCCAAAGGAATTATAAAAATACACTATTGTTGCTTTAAACTAAGGACAATGCATTTTAAACACAAAATACACAGTCGGTGGGCTTTTGTTCCAAAGGAATGGAAATACACTATCAGCGCTTTAAAAACACTATCGTGAGTTATAAATGTTCATAGTGTTAATTCAAAAAAATTACATTATCACCACAACATTTCAAATAATTGTGTTGTATGCAAATAACACTATCGGTGGTTAACTATCAGCCTTCCAATGTTCTTTCCCTCGATGCGATAACACGTAGTGTTATCAGAAATCACTATTGGAGATTCCAAAAAATTCTTGCGAAAATCCTTCCACTTGGCTCTTGTGAGCTGATAAGCCTCACGGGCCCAACAACCTATCCACCCTTATTTATAGTATTTCAAGTTTGAGCTACCTGATTTTCAGACTTCGATGGTTCCAAAGGTCGTTCCCACTCCACTGTGATTCTAAAATGCGATAATGGTTCAAACCTGATATGGGTATGAGCTATATTTAATAATATCTCAAGTCCAAAAATTCATTTAGGCTAAGTCCTCTCACAGTTTTTCCATGCAAAATAGAGTTTCCGTTGCGGAACTCAAAAATGCATGTAAGAGGAACACACGTGCCGATATAAGGGAAAACCACACCAACAAGATTAAATCAAGTATTAATAGGAAAAACAAGGCTGAATCACCATTAACAAGGTTTAGAAGAAAAGAATCACAACCTAATACACATTCAAATACCAGTTAAGAGAGAATCGTAATTTGAGATACACAGAGGAAGGTTTTTGAAGATCACAATGTCTCCGACTCCACACACACAAAGATGTCCTATTATTTCCTTTATAAAAAAAATAAGAGATAAATCCCACTCGGTCCTTATCCCTTTACCATTGTTTGGTCAATTTAGTGCGATCTAAATTGCTATTTATAATGTCAACCCGGGGTTCGTAAACTGACGAAGTGAGGTGTACTATATGTACTTAGATAACCATTTCCTTAGGCTTTTGTCATTTTAAACTTTTTAGTTTGTTTTTGGATTTTTTTTTTTTAATGTGTGATGATGAAAGTGAAGTGTGAAGTGTGTGGAGTGTAGATGGTGATGATTTCTAAACTTGAAAAATGCTCAAAAGAAAGCTTTACAGTAACTAAAATGAAATCAATTCTTAAGAGAAAACAAATGCATCAAATAGCGAACTAATGGCAATGGCCCAATATCCTTGCTACTGAAAATGAAAAGAAAACAAAAACTTGGAAAACAACTTAAACTTAAAATAAAGAAGCTAATTCACGCTACTCTAACTTTTCAGATCCTTTGCCCTTCGGCTCAATCTACCTGATGGGAAGTAATCATAAACAAGTTAAGTAATATGATATTTAACTGTTCAAGAAAGTAAATTGCATAAAAGAAACTAATCACACTACTTGAATTCTTCAAATCCTTTACTCCTCAGCTCAATCTACCTTGGGGAAGTAATCATGATCATATCAAGCGATATGATAACTAAATGTAAATTGCAGAAAAGAAATTAATCACACTACTTAAACTCTCTTAGTCCTTTACCATTCAGCTCAATCTACTTTGTGGAAAGCAACCATGAGTAAGTAATATGAGAACTAAATCACACTACAGTTAGTAATATTCTGATTTCCTGCTGATATAGTCATTTGACCATAGGAAGAAATCATAAATTGTTAAGCAGTATGATATCTAACTAGCAAGAAAAAGAAATAAACAAATAACAACTTGAAAAGGACAATGCTGAATGTAAACTCCAGAAAATAAAGGTTAGCAGGAAGGACAAGATGATCTCATATGCCAAAAGTTATTAAAAAGATGAAAAATTGTCCGGGCTGCCTAAGAGAACCTGCAAAAAGCACTGATCAGTTTACAGCTCTAAGAAAACAAAAGTAAAGATATGAACAGCAGAAACATAAAACATATTATGTACAAACTAATGATAAAACAAAAACATAGTGAAACTAAACAAACACTTTACAAGGCTTCAGCGTGCAGGGGCCCTCTGCCACTTCATCCAATCAAATAATCACACGGCTATCTTCAGAAAAGTCTTCTCATGTATTTAAATCAACAACATATAAAACAGTGGGGTGATAGGATAACCAGCAGCGCGGAAATTACCTAAACAGTTCAGAATTTACATGTATCCAAAAAGTCTCTTTACAGCGTTCAACAGCGCGTTATTTATAATGCAAAATACTACAGCTAACTAAAAAACTACTGCGCTATTAATTGCGTTGCCATAGACACGTAGATCTCTTCAGCCGAGATCTAGTGTAACTATTGTTATGCTTCTTAAGTCTTCGGAGTGGTTGGCTGTTAGATTCATGGTTCACGAACGATCTCGAGGTGTGTTGGTGCCTTCGTGTGCTGAGAACTAGGCCACGTATCATTCACGTGCCCAAAACAGTGACGTGCCACCGCTGAACACTTTGGTTGGCCTCGTCTTTGACTTTGGTTGACCGCGGCCTCTAATGGATGATTTGGCTGATTCGAAGGGACAAGATTCATGTACATGCCATCTGGAGCTTGCCCATGTAGCCCGTTCCTTCAAAGGACACCTGGAGCATAGCTTTTAACAAAATAGCTGCGGAATCCTGTGCTAGCTGCAGAAACCTGTGCTGGCTGCGGAAATTGACAAGTTTCCGCAACTGCATGAACAAAAAACTAAACCAAACAACAGACACCAGTATAGTCAGAAAACTATACAAACAGTCCTTTTTATACTATAATGTAATGATTTAACCACTGGATGAATGAACTGAGTGTAGAATGAGGGTTAAGAGGGTGTATAGGAAGGTGCAAGGTTGAGGCTCAACATACCCCCACTATGAAGGTGTTGCATGTCCTCATGCAACCAAAATTGAGTGATTTCCCTTTTAATCTACATGCTCGAAGGCTTCTGCAAGGACATCTAGTCCTCTTTTCTTTTTCTTTGATGCCATCATCATCATCATCCTTGGTTTTCTAACCAGACATTTGAACTTGAGGTTAATTAGAGCTCTGCTTAACTTTTTGCATCTATTTTTCAGTCTTCTATTCTTCTTTTGCCACAGTCCTAAATGAAGAATGGTATTATCATGGACCATTTTTTCTACCTTACCCTACTCTTTGAGTGTTTCATTTTCTTGTATTATGCGTCTATTTAGGACTTCTAGCTCAAATACTTCTTGTTTCAGAGACTGAACCTATGCATCAAGTGGCAGAGAAGTACTTGGTCCTGTAGCTGATTGTTCTAAGGATTCTAGGTAATTGTATACCTCTTGCTGATTAGGATCCACCTCAGGTGATTTTCTCTGTCTAAACTCAAAATCTGGTGGAGGAGGACTGCTTTCTCCTTCTTGCCAAAAAGGACTTTCCTCTCCTGGAGGACTTGTTTCAAGGCTTGGTTGTTCTGGAGATTTCTCAAGTATTTCTTCACTTAAGTCAATAAAGTGGGACTGATCTCCCTTGGTTTTCTTCCATTTTCCTTTTAGCCGAGAGCTCCTTCTCAAGGATGAACTCATACTTGTCTTTTCTGCACTCTGTTTCCCTTTCTGTTGTTTCTTGGCCAAGGCAGCAACTTTGAGATCCACTAGCCTTTCTGACAGAGGCTGGTAGTCTTCTTCCAAGGATTTCTCAGGTGATGTAGAGACCTTTTGAGTGGTTATTTTTCCCTTTTCTTTCTTTTGTTTATTATTCTTGGGCTGGTCTTCTTCCTCTTTTTGGATAGTTTCCTCAATTTCTTTTGTAGGGGAGTCTTGGGCTGTAGCATTTTTGTCCCTCTTCCTACTTTTCCTTGGGATTTTTGATGGACTACTTCCAGAGGCCTCAGCTGGCTCTTGGAAGTAGTTTCTTGTTAGAAATTGTTCCCAAGTGTCGTTGGTTTTCTTTAACTGCTCCTTAATCAGAATTCTTATGAGCCCATGATGGTAGAGATGTGGCTCAATGTTACCTACATGCTTTTGAACCGTAACACTCATCTTCTTTAAACTTGCTAGCAGAAAATGTGGTAAATTAAGAATGTGGCCATCTATAAAATTCATCATTAACCTCACATGATACATGTACATAGAGCCAAAATGGCCCTCACATGTAATAAATTTTTGTATGACCAATAATAAACCAGACCATTTTTCTTTCAATACATGCACATGGATGCCTCTAGTGAATACGGTGGTATCCATACCTTGATTTCGTAGCATAGTTCTCCAAATTTGATCATCTACGCTCCTATTTTTGAACCATATTTCTCCGTCTTGAGGCAGGCTTGTAGCTACTGCTATTGTGGCTTTGGTCACCGCAAACTTTAAGTCTCCCACCTCCACTGTCTGTCCATTAAAGGACCTTGCAAAGGTTTTAGTCACTTCCTTATTATACCCTTTGAATTTCTGAATAAACCGGAGCCATTTGGCTTTCTTTAATAACTCCTTGACTTGGGGATAACCCTCGAAGTATTTTGATCCTTCCGGCTCGGCTCTCAGCAGTTTTCCCATTCTCGGCTTTAAATTCACTGAGGGTTTTTATACGTATGAGGGTTAAGGAAGAATGGCTCTGTCACAGAGTTTTTAAGAGAGACTGTAGTGACTGTAATCGGGGTTTAGGATGACTGTAGTGGCTGCAATCAAAGCGTCAAGCAAACTGTAGTGACTACAGTCGGAAACATAGGAAATGCCCAAATCACAGGAAAAACAATGGGTGAGCAGTGGTGACCATGATCGAGTTCATAAAATGAGCATGGGTATATGTGGGGATTATGACATGAGTGGAGTTAACGGCCTGATTCTCCCGAGTCAGGTGACTGTATGTAAGATTTACACATCTCAAGCAGACGGCTGCAGAAATTATGGCTGGGAAGAGCCGTAATACAATAAGTCATGTCTTAGGAGTACGGGTCATAAATAGAAGTATAGTCATTTTTAGTTTGAACTCGGAGTAATCATAAGACCATTAGAAAAAATGAATGCAAGGTGTATGGAATGGCATTGCGGAATAGGAATGGTAGTGGGTGAATATATTAAATCATTGCACATAGAAGAATCGATTATGGGTTAATAACTATACATAATGATGACTTGAAGTGTTTTTTGATAGAGAGTTTTGATCATACCTTTGGACACTTGTCATTCTTTGCTTAAGATTCTTAACTAGTTGCTCCTTTTTTTATATATATTTTGAAGATGCCCCATGTCCTTAGCTCACGTACACCTACATTGCATGCTTTTGGCACTAACATTTTATTTTATTTTGAAAACAGAGTGATGCTGGCTACGGAAATCGTTTCTAGCTTCGGAAACAGGTTCCAGTTGCGGAAATGGTGGCCAGCTGTGGAAACTGAAACAACACCCCCTGATCTGCACAAAGATAGTTTAGAGAAAAAAGATGAATGAAAATAGTCCTGAAAGGGGACTTTTATTGATGAAATGGAATGGAATGAATAGTGGAGTGAAAATGGAGTGAGAATGATGATGAAAGTGAAACGGAAGTGGAATGAAATGGAATGAGTGAGTGAGATGGAGTGAAGATGGAGAGAACATGAGAGGAGATTTTTTTTGGAAAATATAGAGTGTCAGGTACCCCTGATTTTCACTCCATATTTTCTGTATAAGACTGCCAATCCATGATTGGTTTTCAGGCTTATACACTTTTTTTTCTTCTTTTTTTAATTTTTTTTTCTTTTTTTTTTTTTTCAGAAACTACAAGAAACCAAGATTAGGCTGATGGGGGAGAAGGATTCTTTTCCACCAGCCTTATTGCAGAATTCTCTTGGA
>APFE030625695.1:1112-15635 GCA_000404065.3 Pinus taeda | reverse complement strand
TCTCTGAGAAGAGATGTGGCGGCTACATGCCTCTGAACTGTTCCGAACTGTGTTACAATGAGGCTCGAAGGCCTATTTATTGTTGAGAAACAATGGAAAACCCTTCACCTTCCAAAACCTAACCTTAGAAGATGAAACGCCAAATTGTGGGCCCCGTTTTGGGTAAATTGGTACATCAATTTCCCGGGGTCGTAACTTTGGCATACGATCTCCGTTTGACGCGTATGATAGCTCGTTAGAAAGATCTATCCGAGAACTACCACTTTGGGAAGGGCAACATCGGTCCATGGACCATGTTGCCCCCAGATTTCCCAAAAAACGTCGTTTAGGGCCTCAAAACGGCTCCGGAAGTTCAGGACCCGAAAAAATGCTAAAAATAGTAAGTTGTGCTACAATTAAGGAAACTGAAAATGCTGAGAGAAACAATGATGGGGGTCCAGATGGACTTGGTAGGTGGCCACCAATATCCACCTGGATCATACCATGTTGAAGGATGACATGCCATGCATTGCTTTAACATTGTGAACAAATCTAACAAGGTTATTGCAGAGGTCTTTATGTTCCTGTAAGTCTTGTTACATTTAATATGTATGCATAGAGTAATTCATTGGACTACATTCATGCGAAGTTCTGAAAATATTTTTTGTTTTGCAGGTGAAGCCAAAGTAGGTTAGACCATAAATAAGCTTGGGAGGAGATGTGTTCAATCTGATAGTGATGCATGGCTACAACTAAGATTTCATTATGGGATTGATTATCACTATAGGTTAGATCATTCCATCGATCTAAACTCACATCCTTTATCAGGAGTACCTGAAGGAAATAGAGAGAAAGAATCTTTTTTAGGCCTTCCAACTCTCTCATGCTATTAGAAATTTCAAATCTCGCTCAAGATGAATTCAACGTGAAAAATCTCACTTCGAAATACATTAGAAGTATGGAATCGAATGTTTTTTTAGACAATGATGCCATGTGTAGAGTGTGTTAGCTTATCCTTTTTTCACATGATTTTACGACACAAAGTGGAGTTTTTAGACTCATTTTGAACTAGGATAATAATTCTTAACACTGACTATCTACAACATGTCTTAATTTATCACAAAAGCATAACTCTATTTTACCAAAGATGACAAACACGTTTCCCATTCCCATGTTCATATTGTAAATTGAAGATCTCGGTGGTTCATTCCCATGTGATTTGCAGTTTAAGTTTATGATTTTTCTCATAGAATTTTAGTGGAAATGTTGAATGCACTCCAAATTAATGTCCCAAATTATAGTAACTAGTAAAAATCCAATAATTTATCTCTCCATGCCTTAAAAAGGAAAGCCCCACCTTATGTGTTATTGACAATTTGAGAAAAACTCAGTTGTGGCCATCCCCTGTTTTATGGATTAGTGATTAATAATGTTTACAAGATTAATTCATTAATGAAAGTTGGATCGATTTGAATTTAGAGTTCCTATGAAATCAATCTAATGTGATGAATTGTGTTTTGTTGTATTTACCTGGAAGGTGATATATATATATATATATCACCTTCCAGGTAAATACAACAAAAACAATCTATTGCAGACAATTATCATAGAATGCTTAATTTCATTAAAAAGAGCAATCTAATAAAAGGAATCAATCTGCAAAGGAAAGCACTAGCTATGCTGTAACAGAGAACAAGACTCTATTCCTCAAGAAGGAACCTTCAATACCTATTTCTGATTACCATGCTTGCCAACTTACTCTGTAAACTTAATTTCCAATAAAGCACTCGTGTATTAACTATAAATGAATTCGAAAAAGTAATGCAACAATCAATTGGAAAAATAGAGTTCAAAAATAATGCATAAGCAACATTTAGTGAAAAGAACTTTAACAAGGTATGGATAGAAAAAACACTTAACACACTGCAGAAATGTAATGGATGAATCTTGTGATGAAGGTGGGCGTTGTCCTTCTCACAAGATTCCCCAGAAAATGGTAACTAGAAAGAAATGTTTAGAACAATATTTTATTCATCCATCAATATGTCATGTTACAAAAAGATTCCAGTTCTTTTCCTTCAGCTAGACCTTCCCGCAGTCTGTCCATCCCCTTCTAATATAGATGTCTCCTATTTTTAAAGATGAGACATCTATTACAATTGATTACATTGTAAGTCTTGTCTTTAGCCCAATATGCCAAAATAGGGAAATCAATTTTCCCATTAACAAAATGTTGTTACAATGGTTATGGTAATGCTGACTTTGGAGTGTGGTCATTACAGCCAGAGTAGCAGCTTCTTCGATGATCTTCTTCTGTTGTTGTCAAATCTAGAATGAAAATCACGGTTGTTTTAGCAATGGGATTTGCACATTGTTCTTAACTGTTTTAGCAACATAAACTATAAGGATAACCCTACAGTCTCCAGGATATTTCAGCAATGTGGACTGCAATAATAAACTATTTCAACAACCATCCAATTGAATGATTAACCATGAAGGTAATGTAACTATATGTAAAATAAATTAAATGTATAGTAATGAGAAGAAATATTGTATACCTTTGGAAAAATGGGTTAAAGAAATAACATGGACTTTAAATATAGATTCGAAAAGGATGACATAATAGCAAAATATATGGTCAAAAAGGGACAATGTGGGGTCCTAACATCCCCCCAACTGAAAGGGTTGCATGTCCTCATGCAACTTTACTCTGAATCTGAGTTTGAGTACTTGGCCTTGCAGACAAAATTACTTAGGTAGTAAATATAGAAGTTTCTATCAGCTAGATCTCTGAAACCATAAACATTATGTAATCTCTGTCATGTTGTTGCTTCCCCCTTTTTGGACCACCTATAGTGAGACCTATACTCTTGTGCTAGCATCCATAGAAGAGGGAAATGAAAATGATATTCTACCCATTTTTCGGCACACTGCTAAATACATTTGACATAGTTAGGTAGTCGTGAAATGGCTACCTCAAGATTAAGAGGACTAAAGGGATGATATTCCTACCTCTTGCCAAAATAAGTTGTTTGCTTGTAAGGCAAGAGGTTCCTTAGCTTTAACATAATGTTGGCAGTCTTTTAAGACTGCTGCTTGTAACTATTTGATGTGTTCACTCATTCCTGGTTCCTTCGAAAACTGATGATATTCAGCAACAAAAATGACAGCATTTTGTGGCTCATATCGAATCCACAGAAGATAATTATCTTCATTATGCCTTGTTGAAAGGAAATCATTCTGCCACGTGAGCTAATTGGCAAGGAAAGAGACAAAGGCCTTGATCTGAATATCACCCACCAAAGGTTTCAGGTTGAGCTTCCTATCCTCAGGGATGGCTTCATTATGGAGATACAATTCACAAAGTAAATTTTGTTCATTTGTAGATGCCTCTGTGAATTTTTTCACAAACTGTTCGGGTGCAGATACCTCATGAGGTCACCCATCTCTAATTGCTTTTATTTGGAAGAACGCTAAGTGTTCTACAAGAAAAAGAGAGCAATTGGAGGATGGTTTCCTGGTGGCTAGTAATCTTTGAACCAAATCAAACATGAGAAGCAATCTAGTTTTTAGCTATTTATTCTCCTTGTTTTTGGCACGAGACTATTCCAAAACTTCCCAGTTTGAATATATATGATTTTGCCATGATGATTTATGCTCCTGCAAGATCCTCTCTTGTGACATAACATATTCCTTCTTCCATTTATCCATTTGTGCTTGAGTGCTGCTGGTCTGAGTGAAGATAGTCTTTGTAGGTCGAGGTTCAGTCTGAGTAGACACAGTTTTTGTAGAGCGAGGTATAGGAAGTTTAGTTTTAACAATCATAGTAGGCCGAGGTATTTGTGGTTTAACCTATTTCTAAAAAGAATTTGAAGGCCCTGCTGGTTCTTGTGTGACAGCAGGGTGTTCATCTTTAATTGCAGCAGAAGTAGATGCAGGGGTGGCTCCAAGGAGTGGAATTTCAACTATTTCATAACCGGCTTGATGATAACTATTACCACATTGGCTACACATATAATCTTTATACTGATATTTCTCTGTACTCTTCTCAACTACAGATGCTACATGGGATAAAGTGTGCAAATTAAGTTCTCTATCATAAGATTCCCTTGCCGTTATTAATTCCTGCTTATAAGCTTTGAGTTCTGATTTTAGAAACTTGTTTTCCTATACAAGGTGACTGGGCTTTGTGTAGCAGTCACAGTCTTAGTAGCTTATTCTAGTGAATGAATGGCCTGTTGTTCCATAGCAGCTACATCATTTGCAGCCTTAGTAGGTGGTTCTTGTGCAACAACTGCTGAATCATCAACTGGTCCTGTAACAACTAAATTATTTGCAGCATCCTGAGCATCTAGATTTTGCATATCAACAAATGGTTCTTGTGTGGCAGCTGCTGAATCAGTAGTTGGTTCTTGCGTAACAACTATGGGTTGTGCGATATCCTTGTTATCTATGTTTTGTTCATCAACAGGTGGTTCTTGTGTGGCAACTGCTGAATCAGTAGTTGGTTCTTGTGGGGCAGCTACATCTTAGTCATCTGTTTTTTGTTCATCAACAGGTGGTTCTTGTTTGGCAACTGTTGAATTAGTAGCTAGTTCCTGTGGGGCAGCTATATCTTGTACAATATCTTGGGTATCTAAATTTGGTGGATTAGCAGCTGGTTCTTGTGTGGCAGTTGTTGAATCAGTAGCTGGTTCTTATGTGGCAACTACATTTTCTGAAGAAATGATGTCACAAAATCCTGGGCATCTTGCATTTCAGTACTCGAGGGTGAGATAGGTAAAGATTCAAGGACTCAGGATTGTGGTGGGGTATGGGGTTTTAGGTTGATAGGTGGGGAATTTGGGATCATAGCAACAATTGTTGCTTCAGTCGACGTCATCATTCGTCTTCGAGGTAAAAAAGCAGGGAGAACAATATTTTTCCTTTTGTGATTGGGTTTCTTTAGAGGGGGAGGGTCATTAGGGATGGTGGCTTCTTTAGTTCAGACCCTTATTCATCTTTTTGGTAGGGAAGCAGCCTTATATTGTTTTTTTATTTTTAGCTTAGCAATGGGAAGGTTATCTTCAGAATCATCACTAGGAATGTGGACAATGGGACTAGATGATTCTGCTAAATTATGGGATGGAGTTGATGTGATAGGAGGGTAAATTGGGTTGGCTGATGCAGCTGGTGGGATTTCTGGGGGATTAGGAATGCTCCCTGGTTGTTGTTCAGAAGGATTTTCAGGTTGTTGAGGGATTCCAAGAGTTTTTTAAGGAATTTCAAGAACTGGTTGAGGAACTTCAGGAGTTTCAAGAGCTTCTTGGGGATTTTCAGCTACTGCTTGAGGAATTTCAACAACTTCTTAGGGTTCTAGGGGTGGGTTGTTAAGAGGGGGAGGATTCTGTTATACAAAATTGCTCTTAATTAATAGCTGGATGAGAGGATGATGGGTGAGGGAAAGGAGTGGGTATTTTGCATGCATACAATAATGTGACATATTCCTTAGACACTGAAGTAGATAATACGACATATTCAACAGTCGACCATGTCTCAAATTATTTAGCAAGACAAAATCATGTTGATAGAGTACCTGGTAGCGACCTTCACTAGTGAGGTAGTGCTTGATGAATTTAGCAACCGTCGGCCATGTAGGTGGTAATGAATGAAGTGCGGCACCCCTGCCTTTAAGCTCAACCTGCTCTCCTGGCAAAAGAAATTCTTGCTATGCATTCAGAATGATGTGTTTATGACTAAACCATCAAGTGCTATCGGTTGGTAGGCCTGAAACTTGTGCTATATCATACTCTAAGACTGGAATTTGAACTCCTTGAACAGTAGAGTACCCATCCAATAGATTATGTGCAAATTCAAGGACCTGTTATGGATCGAATCCCTGAAGCCTTTGAAAATAATCTACCCAACCTACCCACTGAAAAATCTGATATACCTCTGGGTGTAATTCTAGTAAAACTATCGAGCCGGGCTCATGTCGAATAGCATGTCCTCCCATGGTTACTAGCTTTAGTAAAATGCACAGTGAAAAACCGAGTTATGACACCCAAGACAGAGTAAATTTTGCAAATGAGATCATGGAATAATATGACAGAGATGGGGTGATAAGACGTAATCGTGGGTAAAAAAAAGACAGTGATTGGAACGTTGTGAAATGAGGGCGTGTGATTTTGGTATTCCCCCCAATTACGGTTCAAATAATGAGTTTAAATATACAGAGGTTGTGGTGATAATGTCATAATATTCTCATTTAACTATAGTTTAATAATATTTACACATAACAAACACATACCTCATGTTTACCTTTGATTGATATTCGGAAAACATAGTGAATGTTGCTAACAGATCATCAATGGTTGTGGAAGAGGGTTTTGAAATATTAAGGTACTTATATAAAAGACCTATATAATCATAGGAGAAGGCAATGAAAGAACAGAATGTGAAAAAAAATGGTGTTTCAGCAATGGGGAAGATGGGTAAAAGTTTGTGTTTCAGCAATGGGAAAAGTAAAGAAAAATGTTGCTGTAAATGGGAAAAATATGGAAAATGTTGTTGAAAAATAATGGGGGACATAGGGAGGGGAAAAAGGGAAAAATGATCAAAATGGGGGAATGAATTGTGAATTGGAATGAGATGACAATGCTTCAAAATGAAGCTCAAATTTGCTTGTAGTGAGATTGTTCTTTTCAATCACCCTCTCCTACATATGAAATCTAAAAAATAATCAATTCTAACATGCCAACCCTTGACAGGGATTATTAGTTAAGAAATCTAATCTAATACTAAAAAATACAATGCAGATATTAAATGCAATGAGGGGCAGCAGGCTCCCCCAAAATATATAATGTGAATCTGCCATACAGGTGGCTTTAAAATCCTCTTTAGAAATGGTTTGCTGGTACAAATGAAGTCGATACCCATTTACTAATAATGGTGTTCTAGAATCATAAATTGTTAGAAGCCTTACTGTTCCATTGGGAAAAATAGTATCTATTTCGTAAGGTCCCAACCATCTTGTTTGTAATTTCCCTTGAAAATTTTCAAACTGAGAATCGTACAATAAAGCCCAATTACCTTTTTGGATCTGCTTATTCTTAATAGTTTTATCATGCCACCTAGTTCTTTATTGTTGAATCATAGTTTTTTGATGGATGGCATCTAACCTCTTTTCATTCAATTCCTGAAGATGCTGCAACCTGGCTGTTTGTGCATCAGTCAAATCAAGGTTAACAGCTAAAGTAGTTCTTAAGGCTTTAATCTCAAATTCCACAGGAAAGACAATAGTTTTACCATAAACCAATTCATAGGGAGAAAATCCTGTAGTGTTCCTCCAGGTAGTTCTGTAAGCCCATAATGCTTCAGGCAGCCTTTGAGACCAATCTTCCTATTTTCCTTCACTATTTTTGTTAAAATGGCTTCTATGACTTTGTTTGTACTTTCCACCTATCCATTAGCTTGGGGGTAGTGACGTGTAGTCATTTTATGATGAATATGATATTTTTGAAGTGTGGCTTTAAAACGATGAGAGTTGAAAGGAGGTCCTCCATCTGTAACTAGTTCTCTAGGTACTCCAAATCTAACAAAGATTTCTTCAAATAGAAAGGTTAAAACAGATTCTTCATTAGCTCTAATGAGTGCCTTAACTTCCACCCATTCAGTCATATAATTTGTACAAACCAATATGTAAAATCTTTGAATGGATGGAGGATTGATGGGTCCTATAACGTCTAGAGCCCATCTTTAAAAGGGTTCACGTATTACCTGGGGATTCAATGGCATTTCATCTCTATTATTAGGTTGACCCATTCTCTGATAGCTATCGCAATCCTGAACATATTTCTTCGCATCCTTGAATAGTGACGGCCAATAAGAACCCATTTTGAGAATTTTATGTGTTGTTCTCTTATCAGCAAAATGCCCTCCGCAAGGGCCATCATGACAAGCCTTCAGTATATCATAAACCTCATATTCTCTTTTTCATCTTTGAATTTCATGATCAAGTCCTATATGGAAAAGACACCCACTTATCCAGCTATACCAAGCACTTTGTTGAATGATCTTTCTTTTCTCCTGATGTGATAGGTGTGATGGTAACTTTCCTGCAACCAGATAATTGTCAATGTCGCATACCAAGGTGAGTGAATAGATATTGTAAATAAATACTCATCAAGAAAGGAATCATCTACTGGACTACTATCATTAGCCTTTATCTGAGAAAGGAAATTATCAACTACATTTTCTTTACCCGGTCGATCTACAATTGTAATATCAAATTCTTGTAATAAAAATAACTACTTGGTAACTCGAGCATTTGTGAGAGATTTTTTCATTAAATACTTAATAGCCGAGTGGTCAGTATGAACAAAAGTAGGGTAACCAGTAATGTAATGTTGAAATTTATTAATAGCATAAATGACTGCTAAATTTCCTTTTCAGTAACTATGTAATTAAGCTCAGCATGGGTCATGTTCTTACTAATGAAATAGATAGAATAAGGAAGATGGTTTTCCTCTTGTCCCAAGATAGCTCCAATTGCAGTATCCGAAGCATTAGAGGGTATATGAAAGGGACGTGCCCAATTAGGTCCCCTTAAAATAGGAGTTGTAGACAACTGATGCTTGAGTTCGTCAAATGGTTTCTTGCAAAGATCAATCCACTTAAATTCAATGTTTTTCATAAGTAACACAAACAAAGGAGAAGCTATTTTAGAATTTTTTTTGATAAATCTTCTATAATATCTAGCATGTCCTAAAAAACATCTTACATCAGTTTGTGTTCTAGGGATAGGAAGGGCCTGAGTTATCTGTACTTTGCATGGATCTACCTGAATCTCTTCAAATGAAATAAAGTGTCCAAGTACAATTCCTTCATTCATCATCATATGACATTTTTCAGTGCTGAGGGAAAGGTGAGCTTGTACACAACGTTTAAGTACTTTCTCAAGGTTTTGTAATGCATCTTCAAAAGTCACACCATAAGGGGTAAAGTCATCCATAAATATCTCCATAGAGTCATTAAGCATATCAGAAAAGATTCCTATCACTGCTCCTTGAAATGTTGTTGGAGCATTGCATAGTGCAAATGGAAGAACTCTATAGGAAAAAGTTCCCCAAGGACTAATAAAGGTCATCTTGTCCTAGTCTTGGGGTGAAATTTTGATTTTGTTATATCCACTGAAACCATCTAAAAAGGAAAAGAATCTTTTTGCTGACAAATTATCTAAAACTCGATGAATGAATGTTAAGGGAAAATGATCATTCTGAGTAGCTTTGTTTAAGGCTCTATAATCTACACACACTCTCCATTTCTTGTTTTTCTTAGGTACTATCACCAATGGAGAAACCCATTCACTATTAGATATGGGGTATATAAACCCTGCATAAAGCAATTTTTGAGGTTCTTCTTTAACAATTTCTCTCAAATTGGGATTCATTCGTTGTTGGGGTTGACAGACTGGCCGACACCTTTCCTTGATATAGATACGATGAGTACATAATTTAGGAGAGATTCCCTTCAAATATATATATTCCTATGCAAATGCTTCCTTATTTTCACGAAGTAACTTCATTAACTATTGTGTTTCAACATCTGATAAGTCAGGGTTTATGTTCAATGTTTTGCTAGGTTCGATTTCTACTATTATGATTTTAGGGGAGATAGCATTTGATGTTTGAGGTAGATTTTCAGATTTAAGCTTTTCTTGGGTTTCAGGTTCCAAATTTCAGTCAACTGGTTATATGTTTCAGATGTAACCGAGGAGGGTTCGGAAATACAAATCTCATTGCCCTGATGATGGACTCACTAAGCTAGTCAGAAATGTTGGTTTCAAAACTGTTCACAAGTTTTTCCACAAAATTAAAAATTCAAGCAACCTATATGGGCTCCCTCTTTAATACTAATTACTTCATCTTCCGTGGTATCTTTAAGAGTTAAGGCTTGTTCGATAGTCAAAATGGGTTGAGTAGCATTATCATCATAATCCAACCATACATAATCATTATTATTAATCATAGGTGTAGCATGAGGATAAAGGGTAAGCTGCTTGGTTTCACATCCATTAGAAATTGTCATTGAATCTGATCTACAACTGATAAAAGCATCAACTGTAGCTAGCCAGGGTCTTGCCAAAATTAAAGGATGTCCCCCTAACTTTGTTTTAGTCTGCAGTACAACAAAGTCAATTGGGTAATTCTATTATTCAACTGAAATGATCAGGTCCTCAATAACTCCTTCAGGTTTGATTGTGGAATGATCAGCTAACTCCAGGATGGTTGGTGTCTCTCTGATTACATTCTTCACCTATAATAGTTGTGAGGTTTTAAGGGTCATAATATTTATAGTAGCACCTAGATCTACTAGAACTTGTGAAATAATAGTTTTTCCAATCTGTACTGTAACTGTAGGATGGTTGGGATCACCATAATTAACAAGAGGAGTTTTTCCAGACATTAAAGTAGATAGATCACCGATAACATGAATTTTAAGGGGATCCTTAGCTTTCCTACCAGGTTTCTTAATACAAATGTCTCTCATAGTTCTGGCATAAATCGGTACATCTCTAAGCACTTGTAAGAGCATAATTTTGAAATAAATATTTTGTAATTCCCCTAGAAGGTTAAAGGTAGGTGGATCCGGTGTCTTAGTCAGAGCTAAACGCTCAGGAAATGGTGGCTGTGCTGTTTCAACACCTTAATTAGAGGGTGGGTGTGCTGTTTCGGCACCCTTATTAGGTAAACTATTTCTCTCTGTATCTTCTTTGTCAGAGTCGGAAGAGGTAATATCATCAATAATAGGCTCAACTATTCTCCCAGATCGTAAATGAATGTCATTAAACTGCACAGGGAGAAAAGGAGGTATACACTAGCTCTGAATATCAATAACTTGCACAACTTTATTATTATTAGGGTTAGTGTTTGGTTGTATAGGTAGTTGGGGTCTTATTGTCTGATTATTTGGTGGAGCACCTGATGGTAGAGAGAGCGGTTGTTGAAACTGAGGAAATTGGTTTGGGAATGGGATTGGTTGAGCTCTCGAGTTTGGGTTCCATTGATTAAAATAAGATTGTTGAGGAGGCCAAGGAGTCCATATTCTAGGGTCTACAAAGGGAGGGTTTGTTTGTTGCATGGGTGGGGAATTCATTTGATTAAAGGGTGGGTATTGAAGTTGTTTGAAGGGCAAGTAACTTGCTTGATTAAAAGAAGGATAATTATTCCAACGATTAGGGGATGTAAATGGCATATTGGAGTTCATACCTTGTCCTCGCAGTTGCCATTGCCTTCTCTGTGTCAGCAAATAAACTACTTCAGCTTCCTCTTTAGTTGGTTGCAATGCTGCTTTTATTCCTGGTAAAGAAGGGCATTCTTCAGTTTCATGATCCTTCTCACAAATGGTGCAAATTAATACTTTGTCCAATGGGCATTCCCTTAGTGGATGGTTATCTCTTCATTTAGGACAGAAGATAGCCAAAGCAGCTTCTACCTCTGCTTGTTTCTTCTTAACCTGCAAGGTGTCAATCTATGAAGCAAAAGAACTTAACATTTCAATTTTGAATTCATCAATTAAATTACCTATTTCAGCTCTTGTTGCTCCTCCACTGGCTGATTTTTGGACTCTTGAATATGTATTATCCCTTCTTTTTGATCTATTTGTAGCTCCTGTTGGACATCTCTTGCAGAGGTTAACAATTTCATCATACGACTCTTTAGATATGTCCCCTTTACCAAGCATATTTAGCATGTCTAAACAATCATCCCTTACCCCTTTCAATAATATTGTTTTAAGAATATGTTTACTTACATTGGGGTGATCGGATCTCTACAAATTGTATTGTAGTCTTTCCACAAAGTCCTCCATATTTTCGTCGTCCTTCTGGACCATCTTAAATAGTTCCTCCCTTTTTTCTCTTGTATGGTATTAGTCTTGATATTTTCTCAAAAACTTCTCCTTCATTTGTTCCCATGTCATGATTACATGACCTCCCAGACTCATAAACCATCTTAGTGCATTTCCTTTTAGTGTTGCTGGAAATGGCTTCAATTTCTGAGCATAGTGACATAATGATAACTTCTACACAATATATCAAACTCAAAAAGAAACTCATCAGGATCTTCAGAAAATAAACCATGGAAGTTAGCTAAGGCTGAGAGTGGGATATTCTTCATGGGAGTTGCCACTCTAGGAAGATCCCCAATAGGAAATCCCAAGGTGGAGAGAGAATTCTCACCTCTTCCCTCTCCTCCTACCTATCCTCCACCAAAGAGTCCTTCATTATTTCCTTTCATTGGTTGTTCCCCTATCGCACTTGCCCAATCTTCAATGTTCTCCGTTGGTCCCCCAATGTCTTGAACCAGTTCCTTAATGTCTTCTACTGGTTCCTCAGTATTCTCTACTATCTCTTCAACCCTTTCAGGGGCCACAACTTCCTCCATTTTGTAGTTTGTTTGGAGAGAATGTTGAGTCTTTGGCTTCTGAGAGCTTAGCCTCTGAGAAGTTTCAGCTTTTGATATAATCTCATCAATAAAAGTTCATCTTCCTCTTTGCCCTTGCCACCTGTAGGATTAGTTTTCTTGCGTCCTCTCATGCATTTTGAACATCTAAAAGAAAAACATTAATTCTTTTGAAATCTATGATTTCCTTCCTCGGAAATGGCACCAAAATGTTGGTCACTTTAATTGTTTATTAATTCAACAACTAAGTGCTACATAAATTGTCAACCCAAGGAAGTCTGTTTATTTCAGAGGTAGCTACACACTGTATGTGCTCAATCTCAAAAGTAGTAAAGTTATAGTAATAAGTATACCAGTCACACCTTGTTCTAAGCAAACTGAAGCTCTACTCTGAGTTACAACAAAAAAAATCTATTGCAAACAATTATCAAAGAATGCTTAATTTCATTAAAAAGAATAATCTAATTAAAGGAATCAATCTGCAAAGGAATGCACTAGCTATGTTGTAATAGAGAACAAGACCCTATTCCTCATGTAGGAGTCTTCAACACCTGTTTCTGATTACCATGCTTCCCAACTTACTCTGTAAACTTAATTTCCAATAAAAGACTCATGGATTAACTGTAAATGAATTCGAGAAAGTAATGCAGCAATCAATTGGAAAAACAGAGTTCAACAATAACGCATAAGCAACATTTAGTGGATAAAACTTTAATAAGGTATGGATAGAAAACACACTTAACACACTGCATAAATGTAATGGGTGAATATTTTGATGAAGGTGGGCCCTGTCCTTCTCACAAGATTCCCCAGGAAACGAGAACTAGAAAGAAATATTCAGAACAATATTTTATTCATCCATCAATATGTCATGTTACAAAAAGATTCCACTTCTTTTCCTTCAGCTAGACCTCCCCATAGTCTTTCCATCCCCTTCTAATGTAGATTTCTCCTCTTTTTAAATAGCAAACATCTATTACAGTTGATTACATTGTAAGTCCTATCTTTAACCCAATATGCCAAAATAGGGAAATCAATTTTCCCATTAACAAAATGTTGTTACAATGGTTATGGTAATGCTAACTTTGGAGTGTGGTCGTTACAGCCAGTGTAGCATCTTCTTCGATGATCTTCTTCTGTTGCTATCGAAACTAGAATGCAAATCACGGTTGTTTCAACAATGGGATTTGCACATTGTTTTTAATTGTTTCAGCAATGTGGACTGCAATGATAAATTGTTTCAACAACTATCTGATTCAATGATTAACTATGAAGGTAATGTAATTATATGTAAAATAAATTAAACGTATAGTAATGAGGACAAATATTTTATACCTTTGAAAAATGGGTTAAAGTAATAACATGGACTTTAAATCTAGGTTGGAAAATGATGACATAATAGCAAAATATATGGTCAAAAAGGGACAATGTGGGGTCTTATATAGATAGATAGATAGATATATATATATATTGTTGAAAATAACACTGAGAGGGGGGGTGAATCAGTATTATCTAGTTCTTTTAACAAATCTTCCTTATTTACACTTTGAATTATTTTTGCATATCAGTACCATAAAATAATGAGCAAGAGAAAAACAGACAGTCACATCAAAGAACACCAGATATAAGGTGGAAACCCAATGTGGGTGAAAACCACCTGCTGCAATATGTCTCTATCTTCTTTCAAATTAGAAACTCCTTTTACAATGGTCTTGTACTGGTGCAGTCCTTTACCAGTACGCAGGCTGCAACCTGCAGAGAGCTACAACTCTCTCTCGTTTTCCAGTCTCTCCTGGAAGGGAGCTACAACCCCCTACTTATTTTCTTTCAAGGACCACTTTTCATAAATTTTCAAACTTCTGTGGCGTCGCGCACCTCCGCAGTTGCGCCTTCTGTAGCACCTCCGCACTGCGCCTTCTGTGGCGTTCGAGAGATCACCCTTCACAGATTCGCTTTCCACTTCCCTTTCATTTAGATCGAGCTTTTGAAACAATAACCCAATATTTCAGATCTTAAGATATTCAACCCAAAAGCATACTCAAGCCAAATGATCTCCTTTGCTTTATATAGGCAAGCTCTTCCTCAAATCATGGACCAATAC
>APFE030625690.1:0-58947 GCA_000404065.3 Pinus taeda | reverse complement strand
AACTGGGGACCCAGCCACTATTCTGCAGCAGTTTCTGCAGCTTCAGCCTTGAGGACAAGGCTAGTCTTAAGGGGTGGGCATGTTAGGGTCCCACCCTAACCCCCTTATCTATGTAATGGGACCACGTCATAGTCAAGAGTCAATAAAGCCCATATTAATAATTGTAAGTGGTTAATCCGCAATTAATAATGGAACCATAGTTAGTTGCAAATGGGTCGTAGTATTATATAGATGGTATTAATAATACAACGGTATTGGCCCGTGGTATTGCATGTATGAGTCATATATAAAGGATAGAGACTCCCTGCGAGGAGCATCGTGTCTTATTTTGTAATCGAGCTCTGCTCTATTGGAGGTTGCCCCCTCGAAGAGGCAAGTGAACATTACTCTCTGAATAATAAATTCATTGCTATTCTATGTTTTGGGTATCTTTTCTTGGCATATTCTATATTTTGGGTCTATTTTCTTCGCATATTCTGTATTTGGGTATCATTTGCAGGTTAAGAGCATAACATTCACTATATTTTTTGAGATACAGTCTAAGGCATTTAGGGTTTCTGCAGGCTCCTGAATTACATCCCAAACAGGTGAGCGGGTTAAATCATAATAACTTTCTCTGTGCGCATCAGATTGAAATTCTGTAAGAAGCTACAGAAAGAGGATGGAATATAATGTTTTGTGTATTGTTTTCAGGTCTGAAGGTAAAAACAATAACGCGTGGTACTTCGTACAAGTTCACTCTACTGAAAAAGTATATAAGAAGGCCATCTTGGGAGATTGGGCATAATTCTTTCTTGGAGAATCCACTTTCGATCAAACTGGTGGAATTAGAAAGATGACACAGAGTGCTACTATAGGATGAAATTTCAGAACTTAGAGATCCAAAATTACATAGTTACAATCATTTCAATATCGAGCTCCTAAAATCAAGAAAAAGCAATATGAGGAAGTTTGACAGCAAAGATCCGGTAATTTAGATACTACAGATGGAGCAATATTTTGATCTAAATGTGGAATAACTGTTAAAAAAGGTACATATTACATCTTTATATTTAGAACCAAATCAGTTTGTATGGTATAGAGGGATTTATTATCGTAAATCACTTGCCATCTAGTCAATTCTCATAGAGGAAATGATAGCACATTATGAGGATGCAAAGAGAAACACCTTCTTTAGCCAATTGATAAATCTAAAACAAAAGGTTCAATGGTAGAGCACATTTAGGACTTCCAAAAATTGAATATAAGGGTAAATGATATTCTAGAGAAGCAAAGGATTGATGTCTTCATAGGGGCTTTAAAGGATAACATTCAACATGAGGTTCGTCTTTGGGAACCTGATTCATTGGAGAAGGCATTCATGTTGGAAAGAGAAATTGAAAGAGGAATTATGGAAAGAAGGAATCCTAACACTCACAACTATAAATATGGAAGTGTTATTGCTCCTAGCCTTCCACAAACTACAAGGTTTACACCATAATATTTTGAAGAAAAAAGAGAAAAATGGCTTTGTTACAGTTGTGATAGAAAATACTCTAAAGGTCATAAGTCTACTAAGAAGAAATTATTTTACATAGATTGTGAAGAGGAGGAAGAAACGGAATAAGAAACATCAAATGAAGAGGATATACACCAAGAACCAACCCTATAGAAAGAAGAAATGAATTCAAACATGTCTTGTAAAGCATTGGCAAGAATTACCACTCCTCAAACTCTCAAGATAGAAGGACATATCAAGAAGAAAAATGTTTAAGAAGTGAAGGATCACATTGAGCATCAAGAAATGAATCCAACCATATCTTGTAATGCATTGGCAAAAATTGCCACTCCCCAGACTCTCAAGATAGAAGGACATATCAAGAAGAAAAAGGTTCAAGTAGTGAAATATCACATCGAGCATCAACAAAAAGTTCTCCAACTTTTAAAGGATAACACCACTTTGGTGTGGAATCGAATGAAACAAATGGCATATCAACATCGTGGTGCAATAATTTTTGATGTAGGCAATTGGGTATTTTTATGGCTACATCCATACAAGCAAATATCCCTCAAGCAAGCTATTTATGAGAAGGAAATGTTGGAAATACTTCATGCACTTAAGTAATGGCAACCTTACCTAATGGGAAGACACTTCACGGTAAAACCAGATCATGATAGTCTTAAATACTTTTTAAAACAAATATTATCTTTAGAAGAACATAAAAAATGGTTCAAAAATATGTCAGGTTATGACTTTGAAAGCGTCTACAAAAAAGGGAAGCAACATGTTGTTGCAGATGCACTCTCAAGAAAGGATGAGGATGTGGAAGCATTGTTTTATGCTATTTCTATTATCCAACTAGATTGGATAAATGAAGCAAGGGATGAATGGAATAATGATGAAGAAGTGTGGTGACTCACTCAAAAGTTTCAGAAGATCCTAGTTCGAATAATATTTCCATAAGTTGACGACAAAGGGAAAATCACATTGGAACCTAAAGCAGTCATAGAATCGAGAAATCGACAGCTATGAAATCGACCAATTTCATAGTATCTCATCAAGTGGAAGAACTTACCCACTGAAGATTCCACATGGAAGGATGATAATTTTATATAGAAGCATCCAGAACTACTCAAGTGTTGAGGACAACACTTTTTGAAGGAGAGAGGCATGTTAGGTCCCTATACTACTAGTGTAACCCCTTATTTTTATTAGTGCAACCCCCTTATATATTCTTGTGCCCATGTAGTACCCATATTGCTATTATTGTGCCCCATAGAAGCCCACTATTGTTATTATTGTGCCCTTACATTATTATTGCTATGTCAGCTTTGATTATAATATGACCCCTTAGACTCCTATATTTAGAAAGGAGGTCTTGTCATTTGTACAATCCAATAATTTTTCATTTGTGTAATGTAAAGGAGGTTTCCCCCTCCAAGAGGCTAATTTCTAAGGCGTTGATCTATCTTTTCTAACTTTTTGTGAGCTAGTTTCATAACAATATTCAATAGAATTAGGTCCTAAATGGGCTCATCCAATTTAGGCACCTGAATCAGGTTGTCTACTTGTTGCAACTAAAAATATTGATGGAACACGAATTTTAGAGAGAACGATAGTTTTCTTCTTAAAGCAGGATCTAATGACCCCAAAGAGGGTGCATTTGGGGTCATCCTTAATCTTTCTTTGCAGAGGTGTATCAGAGACATGAAGCTTAC
This sequence comes from Pinus taeda, assembly GCA_000404065.3. Taxonomy (NCBI): domain Eukaryota; kingdom Viridiplantae; phylum Streptophyta; class Pinopsida; order Pinales; family Pinaceae; genus Pinus; species Pinus taeda. Next base: position 55,749 of record APFE030625690.1, on the reverse strand, counting down.
AAATCCAGATTTAACTACAATATTTGCAGATTGTCCACTGCATTTTGGTGGGTTTCTTGAAGCATGTTCCTATTAACTACAATGGAAAATGTTGTTACAGATTTTGATGAAGTTATTCTCAGTTTGTGTTATGATGCTAGGAATAGTTCACACTCTGCAAAAAAACTTGTGAGGAATGAAGTGCTTCAACACGAAAATTTCAGGTTCTTTCTTGGCTATGCAAGTTGGGAATTCAATCAGTTGAAGGAGGAGCTATCCTTGGATTACTGGTATATAGCATCCTGCAACCCCAATCTGATCACTACTTCCTCTGCTTCAACTCTTGGCTTGTGGGAGGGAATTTTGAAGCTTATGGGAGGACAATATGCTAAACTTAGTAGAAAGCCAAAGGAAAATAGTCTATAATTTATATTAGTTTTCACGCAAATAGTATCTAGTTATGTACATTAGATGTTTCCAATATGGGATAATTGATCCATTTCACTTTCCTTTTGAAAAAATATTGGTATAATGTAAAATTACTTGAGTAGAGTGCCTGTTGAATACTTAAGAATGAATTAAGGCTATCATATAATATCAGTCTAAGGTGACTTTCATTTATAACTATCCAATATAGATTTGCAGGTTAACAATGTGGTTGCTATGAGATGAATAATCAACATGGCATGGTTCAACATTCTTGAAAAAAACTTCCAAGATTAAACTTTGTGCATAATATCTGGCAGCAAATTTCTATCTCTATCAATCTTCAGAGTGAGAGTATTTTTATCGAGGAATAAAAGAGACTATTTCATAGAAGCCTCTCGTTAATAATTAAGGATAAGCAATAACCAAAGGAACAAGAGAAAAAAAAACAAAATCCAATCATGAGATGATTGGATGTATGCTTGGATTCTCTACTATTTCTAATTTATTAAAAATATAACATCAATATTGATTTGTGAGTTTCTAACCATTAACAATGTCTATTTATGAAGAGATGAGCTCCTAAAATAAGTAAGTTGAAAGAATCAAAATGGAAGTATATGATACCAAATGTAAGATCCATGTTCACCTCGTCATCTTTGATGCTTTTTTGCTTATGTGTCTATGTGGCTGATGTATATGCAACTACAACCCCCATTTAGAATGAAATTAGTGGGAACTTAAACCCCTGCATTCATAAAGAGACTATTAAAACCCATCAAATCCAATTAAGGAAGTCTACTTCACCCTAGAAAATTACATAAGGTACTATAAATTAATATCAACATTTTTTTAAAAGAGGTTCCATTAAACTTCAGAAGCATTGCTAGTGATTAAGTACCTTCCCACCCAAAGGTTGAAAGCATAAACCTTGCTCTCCTCTCCTTGAACTTAGTAAATGCTAGAAGTTGTTCTCTATGGATAAGGCCTGCCAAAAGAGGTTTTTCCAAGCCAATAATCATGGGGTAAGATCTAATAGCTTCCCTGGTAGCCACATGGTAGTTCTAGTGAGTATAGGCCTAGTGACTTATTGGAGAAGTAAGCCATTGAACCCTAAGCTTGTATTGAACCCCAAGTTCCACTAGAACACCAATCATACCCACACCCACACTTCTCCTTTCTCCTTTTTCCATTCTCCTTTCTTCCTTCCCCTTTCTCCCCTCCCTGTGCCCTCCCCTTATTACGGTGTCTCTTCCAGCTCTAACGTGTCTCATCCTTCTTACGACTCCTCCATCTTTGACATCTCTCATCTCTTTCCTAGCTAAATAATATATATTCTTGATTCCTTTTTCCATTAAGTTAAAGCAAGTTCCTTTTCCAATTTGGGTATGCCATCATCAAAAAATTCAAATTTGATAATATATTGAAGTTGACATTATATATGTTACTATACCCAAATTAGCTTTTCAAATTCTAAAAATAGGTGATCATAAGTCAGATTTTGGTTTCCAAAACATCCAAGGGTAGATCCTCTTAGAATAGATTCTCCCTTGATTGGTTCTCCAAAAAATGAAAAATAAGGTGTTGAAACTAGGCATTATTTCCTTAATTGAGTAGAAAATGATGGGTCTGCAATATTGGTTCCATTCTTGCGCCTTTATTCACTTTCCTTTTTCTTTAATTTCTTTTTCATTTATAGAAGGTGTAGGTCGCAAGATCGACCCAGAGGAAACACTCATGGCAGGTGTACCCTAGTGAAACCAGTAATCAAATAATTGATCATTCAACAGGTGGAGGAGGAGATTTTGAAGGAAGGAACCTATACAATCCCTATGGATATCTGCACGATGCCATTGATTACAACCTAATTCAGAATATATACCAGATCCCTACTTTCCCATAATTATTATTTCAAGAAGAGGTCGGTAAGTAGGAAAGGTCTTGGGGTGAAAATATCACCTATTACAAGGGCTATGAGTATCTCCTTGGTGTCGCCTTTGGTGCCAGCGTTGGCCTGGTCAAGGGCTTGAAAGCTTGGGATATTCCATAAAGCTCGAGGTTAACAGGGTCTTGAATGTCGTTAGCCACACGTGAATGAATTTTGGCAATAGATTGGGCATCATAGCACTCCTCTATGCTGGATTAGAGAGCAGGATTATGGCTTCCAGGGGTGTTGACGATATCTTCAACAACGTTTGCATTGGGCTTCACACCAAAGTGATTTACAATGCTGCTGCTGGCCCACTGTCGGTTGCTGATGTCTTCGCAATTAGGGGATTTGATGTTAGAGCTCTCATCACAAGAAAGTAAGATCTTAAGAGATACATGCCCATCTGACTGTGCTCTCATGTATGACGTGGACACATTTCTAGAAAAACCTAGATAAATTTATAAAGGTAGTGGGACTTGGTCTGAAAGTAGGGTTTTGGTCACAACTCCTTGTTCCACTACAATGAGAGCGATGAATAACATATATTCGAGTACTATTCTGTTTCTAAAGAATTATTTTCTTCTTAAAAATGAATGTAGTTTCTCCACACTACACAATCAATAAGGTTTAGATGCAAGTAAGACATTGACTCAGTCAGAAGAGAGGGAAAGGAAATTTCAATGAAAAAATAATTTGTAATATTATTTTATTAGTTTTTTAATATTTTAGGTTTTTAATTTATTGGGACATATTTCAATTAAAATATCATTTTTTAATATTATTTTATTAGTTTTTTTATTTTTTTAGGTTTTTAATTTAATAAGAGAAATTTAGCTACTCCACATTCAATTATGGCTAGAGGTTCTCTGGCCTTTATGGTAGATATGTTGCCATGTCTAGTTAAAAGTGTAATGTTTGGTTAAACATTTTGCCTCGGTCAAAATAAACAAAGTGAAATATAAATATAAATAAAATCCCAACATAATAGAGATGTTGTAATGTTTAGTTAAACATTTTGACCCAATAAAAGTAAAAGTAAAATTAAATTAAATTAAATTTATAATTAATGATTTAACTACCGTATATCTATCTTAACACCAGACCTACTAAGCACCAATGGGGATCAAATATCTTGAGATGTATATCTCTTTTAATGTGAAAATAAATTTGGTCCCTCTAAGTGCCTGGTAGATATGTAATTGAGATGGATCTAGGTTGGTATAAAACTAAGTTATGAATATTTAAAAAAAAAAAAAAAGGAGAAAGAGTAAGAGAGAGGTGTCACAATTTTAAACTTTTTATTTTATTTTAAAACATTACTATATAGTTATAAATATTTATTCATTGCATAGCATTGATAGACTTTGCTAGTTAGGCATAATTGTCTATGCTTAACCAACATGTTTTAATTCAAAACAAGGGAAGCACCTTAAACTATAAAAAATGTTAAGATGCCCATTTAGTGGTAAGTAATGCTACATCATCCCCACCCAAACATAGGCAACATTCTACCACCTCCTCTAATCCAAGCACTCTTGGACAACTAACCACCCAATATAGAATTGTGTTGTCTCCATCGTGGCCAACCCGTTGTAGTCCTCAATGATCATGTACCTAATGGAAACAAGATTCCACTTAAAATTCACTCATAAATGATATTGCCTTTCCATGGCTAACACATTATTCAACACATTTCCAATTTACATCATCCTCCCCAAAGCTTGTGTCACACTTCTTTGTCAATTATTAACCCCTGTTAGGGGGATCTCCTAGTCCACACCAAACTACTACACCATACTAACTGTCTCATGAAAAACCTAACTCACTCACAAAGTATACCAAACATATAAACTCATTGCCCACTCTTAGTTGTGTTTACCCGACATGACATCCATTGTTCCATTTCTAATGGCATCTCAAGTAAGATCCTTGCATTCCCCCACTTTAATTGTTGGCATCTTCATCAAAATGGCTCCATTGGCTTCTCTAATGGACGGGCCATTGATGGTGAAGGGACACTTTATAATTTTTGAATTTAAACGTGTTGTTGATACCATTTATCATGAGGGTAAACTTTTAAATCCACTTAAGCATCTAATACCACTCAAGAAGCCTAGTGTTTTATGGAATTGACATGACATTACTATTTGTGCATGATCATCAACCTCTTGTATCACTCAAACTATGCCTAGCCAACATGTCCTAACCGAACCCAAGTTAGGCACCTTAAACTATAGGAAATGTTGTAGTGCTTGTTTCATTATAGGAAATGTTGTGTCATCACCACCCACACATATACAACCTTTCTCTAACTCCCTCAAGGCAACACACTCAAATAACTAACCACCTAGTGTAAGACTATGTTGTCTCCATCTAGACAAACTTCTTATAATTCTCTAAAGGTCATGTACCTAGCGGCAACAGGCTTCCAATTACCTTCAATAGACTCATAAATGATGTTTCCTTGCCATGGCCAACACACTATCAAACACATTTCCATATGTGTATTCCTTTGGTGAAGTTGTGTTCAAACACATCATTGACCATCCATCCTTGTTAGGCTAGACATCCTTCATCCTCGTAGTTCACAGAAAACTAGTACATCATCCTAAATATCTCAGGGATCATTGTGAGTCGGTCATGAGGGATATGAAACATATAAACTAGGCATGCACCCTTTATCATGTTTTCTTAGCATGTTATATAGGATAATGTTATTAGTGGAACCTCAAGGAAGGTCCTTACATTCTTCCCAACGTTAATTGTTAACATCCTCATCAATACAACCCCATCAACTTATCCAATGACATAGGTGTGGATAGTGAAGAAAAATTTAACAATTTTGCATTCAAACATGGATTCAATACCATTTTCCATGGGGCTAGAATTTTTATTGTACTTGAGTTTCCAATACCACTCAATACACATACTCACCAAGCATCTTCAATGTGACCTTACTAGTTAAGCATGACCACCAACAACTTGTATCGCATGTGTTGCACTTAATTGCCATGTCCTAACCAAAACTAGGCTAGGTACCTCAAACTGTGTGAAACATTGTAGTTCTCATCTCACTCTAGGTACCTCAAACATGAAGTAATCCTCAAACAACCACATAGGTACTCTTTAAGGGATATTTAGATTTCAACTTCAATATGGGGGTCATGGCATGCTATTCTAGATAAAGAGCCACAAGAATTGTTAGTATGTGTGGTTTTCTAATAATAATGTGTGCACATTCTAAGAATGTGAATGAGCTATTAGAATTTTTGCATATTTTTGTAATGCATGTATCTGTAGAATTATTTATAAAGTAATATGGCTTTGCATTAATCTAGATTTATATTAATTTACCAAGTTTAAATCAACATACTTTGAATTCAAATTAATAAAATCATTGTCTCTATGAATTTAGTGCAATAATCAACCATGGTATGTAACAACACCACGAAAACCCCACAACAAATAGTGTGTCGTATCTCTAAGATGTGAGGAACACATTCTTTTTAACCCTTAAAACCCTTCTATAGTAGCTTCATACTCTCTTCTTATTCCTCCTTCCAAAGGGTGTATAAAATTATTATATATTGTAAACTTATACTGTATATTGTATAAAATTGTTATAATTTTAACATTATAGAAGGATTCATAGACCCCTTCAAGGGGTTGTTGAACCCATCTACCTAAATTTCAACATTGTTGACAGATTTAGATATCCCCTTAAAGGCATCTCTAAATTTTAACATTATTGATAGATTCAAAGAACCCTTTATCTCTAAGTTTTAACACTACAGATGGATTTAGAGACCCCTTTAAAATTTAGTGAAGTGTAACACTTCAGTATCAAAATTGTAATTTTCCATTTTTGAAGCGACAAAATTATAAATTCCTAGCATAAATGACTAATTTATATATTTGTTGTACTTGTTAGTTGGTCATATTTTTATTCTTGGACTATTGTAGTTGTGTATGTTAATCATTTTTTAATTTTGTCACTTACTATCTAGTAATATATTTTAGTCCTTGACTAAACTAGTAATCTAAGTTAGTTGCTTTTAGTTGGGTGATTTATTATACAGTCGTATATTTTATCCCTAGACTAAATTAGTCATTTAAGTTAATCATTTTTAGTTGGGTCACTTAAAATTGCTCAAATTTAGTAGTAATTCACTTGAAATAATTGTGGTGACTAACCTTTTTGGTCATGTAGTCATTAATCTCTCATTTTGTACTAGTGATAGCACTTCACTCCATCCCTCTCCTCATTCACAATATAATTAATTGATGAACAATTTTCTAGCATTGAATTTATGGCACTACTCAAACAAATGTTTGCCAAAAATTCATGGTTGTAGCTTGATATGATGGAAAAGATTCGTGATATAATTTCTAGGAAATAAACCAACATTGATTTAATTGAAGAGACCACTTGGAAACTTGGGTGATTTCTAATTTGGGCAATGTGTAGCCTTGAGGGAAATTTGCTTAGCTACATCTCATTGGATATTCCATTCTAGTTGCTTCTTGGATATTTTACACATTCCTCATTTTGTCCTCATTATGAGGATAATCTCTATATAAATTATACCCTTCACAACCCTAACATCTGACTAGAAGGCTTTCCCATTTTCCCCAAAGATTATTCCATCTTGAATCCATTCTATATTGGTTGACTTTGACAATGTGCTAGGATTATTTTTAATGAATTTTTTTTTAAATTCCTTTATTTGTTTGATCTTGTTGGTTATTTTATAATTCTACTTCACGCTAGTTCTAATCATACAAATAGTTTTGTTGCTTGATTATCTTATCAAGAGTTTTAGGCCTATCACATCAAATCTTGTCTCTATAGAATGGAAGCAACCCACCGATGAATCTATGTATCTTTACATATATAGTGCTCAAAAGTTACTTTCAATCTACTCTTTGATTCTTCAAATGTGAGAAATTCTCATTGAATAAGATGGTGAGTGGTGATGTTTTGAACTCCAATAATACATCTTAAGTGCATAGAGGCTTCCTTGAGAGCCCCTATTTAAATATCCTTTGTGTTCCCACTCTTACCACAAACCTGATCCATTCTTCGTTTTCCTATAATTGATTTAAAATTTATATTAGTGAATCATTCTTCATTTCCCTCTAAAAATGATTTAAGTTATATATTATTTATGTGTTCAAATTATTTTGTTTCTCTTGAGTCCTTAGCATTATTGTGTTATCAATGTTATAGCTCACACCTCCAACTTCAAGTTCCTCGTCATTTCTACCAATTATAATGATTCAATACTTTATTTGTACTCATTAGATTCGATCACCACAATTCCTACACTGATATTCAAACCTTTAACTTATTCTACATCACTGTAAGGATTATATCTATCCCCCATGTTTCTCTCCAATATTAATCTTGAATTCTAGCATTTAGTTGTCCCTTGTGTAAATTTTACTTGCAAAGTTTTCATACAATTAATTTGTTTCATTTCCAAAATTCAATGAATATTTTTAGTAATATGATCATCCAATAATTTTCCACATAATAATAAATTTCCAACTTGATCTTTCTGTACTTTCTTAAAACATATATTGTGGTGAAAATAACTATCTACAAATGTGGAAAAAATAGAAATTTCACTCCCACAAAGTTCTCTAACATATTAAAAAAATCCAATATTTGAGGACAAAAATAACAATGAGAAAGAAGCCCAATCAAATGAAAAAATTCATCAAGACAAAATCGAATTGTACAGCACTATGAAAAAAATCCAATAGTTAAGGACAATTTTGTTTGCATCAAGTTACTCCATTTATTATGTTAGTTTTTCCATGGTTATTTTACTCTAAAATCAGTCAAACAAGTGTCCACAAATCTAGATTCTCCTTTGTAAAATACAAATTCATTTTTTTCATTTATATCACAGGATATGTAAATAAGATTACAACAACTGTTGACGCTTAATAAACAGTTTAAGGTTAATCTTAAAAGCAAGAAAGAAGAGAAACCATGTACAAGAGAAACCATATAGAGTTTATCTGGAAACGCATATTTTTTACATAAGTACATACAATGACACTTTATAATAGAACTCTTGGTTGTTGTTCAAGTGTCCTGTTCATGGAAGTCGACATGCAATCAATATTTAGAATATAATTCTTGACATGTCTAACCTCGCGAGTTTTCAATGAGGAAACTCATCCTTGAGTTTCATATCAATTCAAGGACATCTAAAAAACAACACTCTCTTTGCTAAAAGAGTTGAACAATGAGGATATTTACTTTACAATTATATGATATGTTATTCTCTTGTTGGACATTTTAGGCATCAAAAAAATGAATATAAAATGTATTGGGATAAATTTGCCACATGTTCAATGTTGCATACTCTTCCCAACACTCCTCTAGTTGAGCTTTAGTGTAATTGTGCGTGCAAGAGACCCAGTTAGATGCATTTAAACAAACCTTGATTAGGAAATTTGAACTAATGATATTTATCAATCTCTATATAGTCTATGTAGAGTACCTTTCGAGAAATCTACTTTAGGGCATTAGTATAGCAAACATCCATGGTATTCATTCTCGAAACTTCATCCCTTATGATTCAATAGATGTCAGATATGGAATCTAGACTAGTTTTCTTTCTTTTGTCAGCATATAAGGAGAACTTTGACATTTTCATAAGCCTGAGAACTTCATGTACATCACTTTGAGCCACTTTTTCTGAGAATCTAAGTCAACAAATCAATACTTCAGGCAAAGTAAGTTCCTCAGATAGAACACCAAAGGGCACCACTCACAAAAGGATCACAGATCAATACACCAACATTCTTGACAACACCAACTATTTCCAATGGTGGTCTTACATTATGGATTTACTTACAAGTAAAGGTCTTTACATAATATCCTTAGGCCAAGAATCTAAACCTAAAGATGAAGACATGGTGGCCAAATGGGAAAATAGGCAAGGTCATGGACGTGGGTTGATAGGGATGTCTCTCTCTCCATATCTTAGATTCCATATCGCAGAACTTGATACCCCTAATGAAGCAATGAAATAGCTCACTAAATTTTCTAGAATTAAAAATGAAATTAGAGCCCATTAACTCGAAAATGAGTTTCTTACATTGGACCCCAATAATTTTTCTTCCAATGAAGATTTTTTGTCCAAGTTCAAGAATTTTAGACTTCTCTTGGAAGGTGTTAAGGTTAAGAAAGAAGATGGTAGCCTTATCTATTCCATTCTTACTAAGTTGGGACCAGCCTACTCTGTGTTTTTTTCCACCTTCCATTCTACTAGAGAAGCCTTTATTTCTCATGGACAAGAGTACAAGTCCCCTTCTTTTGATTCCTTTTGTGATTCTTTAATAAGAGAATAAGAAACAATCTTACATCTTGGTCATCTTAATCTCAGAAACTCTTCTAAGAAAGCCTTAGCTGTCCAACAAGAACCAAATTCAAAGAATAATAAGAAGCAATATCTTAAAAGGAATGGTCCTAAACGAAATAAGGGTCTTAAGCAATTTCAGTCTCAAAATGAAAAATCAATTCAACAAAATGATAAGGTAAATAAAAACAAAGGGAAGAAGACTGATAGATATTGCAACTTTTGTAATCGATATGGCCACTTAGAATCCAAATAATTTAAGAATATGGAAGCCTTGGAAGCATCAATGAAGAAGCATAACATCTGTTTGGAGCATTCTTCAACTTCAACTTCCTCTTCAGGAATAACACTTTCTGCATGTGGTTGTGTTGTGCTATACAACAACCTCCCATTTCATAAAATTTTATTTTCAAAAAACTATAATATGAAATGGGTCCCTTTTAGATTAAATTGGTATCAACTTATCATTCCTCAAAAGGTCCAGAAGCAAACAAAATATTATAAAACTTTTTGAGTTAATATATAATTGGCCTTATAATAAAAAATGAATAATTCTTTATTATTGCGATAAAGTGATCACAAGATCGCATATCGCAATAAGAAAGGATGCATAACAAAGGACCCGTTGGTTTTCCCCGATGCGACAAGCGTGAATAACCATCGGCTATCGGGAAAATAAGCAATCATAACAAAAGGCCCCTCTCCTTGCTCCGATGCAATATCGCTATCGGCAACCAGAGAATGTGATGTGTATGCAACGAAAAGTCTTCTATAAAAAACCTCTCGATGTGAATTAGTGCTGTCGCTATCAGCAATTGAGGATTCCACAATGACATAAATAAAACTACTCAAGCTTTCCTCCGATCGCCGATTGCAATAAAGCCAAGTGCGACTTTCAAAAAGGATTGATATGGCTTTGGTGTATTGTATTAATTATTATTAAAATCCTTTCTCTTCCCGATAGTGATTCACTTGCGCACAACCACCAAAAAATCAAATCCACGCTTAAATAGACTATTCAGCAAATAAAGGATATGATGAGCATTTAAATGATTGACAGGCTTAAATGGCCAATTAATGGAGCAGTTATGCCAAAAATCTCTTCAAGAGATTGTATCCGCGGGAGCTTTATGTTAATCCTCCATTATTCATTAATTGGCATAATTCTTCCATACTTGGTTTTCGCCATCTATTCTCTGCATTACGTTTATTTTATCTCTTGTGCAGAGCTTCTCCGCAGTAGCGAATTCAGACCAAATGGGGAAGAAATCTAAGAAATTTGGAACAACTTCAGCCTCTGTATTAATAGGACAACGTGCTGTTGATCCGGGACCAAGTAAAAAAGGATTAATCTCAGATACCACATGCCTTGGTCTCGGTAATACTACTTGGCAAAGCATCTACAACTTGGTCGAAGCCGAAGAACCTCAGCAAACATCGGTACAAGCTACAGCAGGCTCAAGCTGGAAATTCGATGCGACTCTAAAGGATTTGGTTGATTCTTACCTACACAGGATAGCAGCTCGAGAGAAAATTCTTCCATATACAAATGTGGTGAGATGGGCCGTTAAAGAAATTCCAATTACGAACAGAACATTCTACACTATTGATGGCAGAGTATTCGGTTTGTTTCAACCCAATGATTTGAGACAAATGTACCATTTGCCCGAACTAGAGAAGAAGTATAATAAAGCATTTCTGAAAAAGTTTAGAGATGAAAATGAAACTTAGTCAGTGCCTATATGGGAATGGAGACAGAACCCGGCGAAACACAAACATGAGTCTTCAGGTAAGTACTCCGTCGATTCCTTATGTTCTCCTTATTGTTATGCTGGAGCTATGATGTGTCAAATGTGGGGGTTGCATGACTCCTCAAAATTTTCCATAGAGATGGTACCTTTGATGGAAGTACCATGTAATAGTGAAATCATGGATTGGGGGAATATATTATCGGATAAGTTAGCAACAACTATTCTTGACTTCAGAAACAAATTCTGTGTTACTGATAGATTCATCCCTCCATTTTAATTTAGTGCTTACATCTTAGACACCCTCTGTTTTAATTCCGAGTTTCCTATGCTAGGGTGGAGATGGACTCCACCCTACCCCATGCCCATTCATATCTATCACCAGAAGTTGAGGAAAGCCCATTATAAACACCACCTATATCAAGTCTGCAATGGATTCATGCTACCTATTTACTATGTAATTTTTGATAAACCTGCTCCTAAGATTTCCTCTCAAGCAGATATTGACTTGACAGCCTTAGGAACCTAGTTCGAAGAAGAAAAATTCACTTATGTGAGAGTTTTCGGCAGTCAGTCCAGGCCTCATGTCCTCCCCTTGTATATACCGGACAAACTATTAGCTTGACATATAGCATATCACCTTACATCCGCATCAGCTACAAAAACTCTAAGGAATTCAAAGAAGCAAGTCTGGCCTCCTTTTCCTCTAAGGTGTGGCGTCTACACTCTGCATGATTACAAGCACGCAGAGAAAGAGGCAGAAAATATTAATATACTAAATCTCGCCACTCTTCCTAACAGATGCTTTGATCCAAACAAAGTCGTCTACGATGTTCTAGAGCAGGCCAAACTCACTAAATTTGAACATAAAGAAGATGAGTTTGATGACCTGTTCTCCTCGGCTGAGTCGCTATTTCAGGTGCAAGCAATAGCTAAAATGAGATACCATGACGATGGGTTAGTTGAATTTAACAAACTTAGAGAGCAGAGGTTGCAAACTCTACCTCTAGATTTGTTATCCATTGCCCTGATGACACAATCAAGCGACCCTGAACAACAGCTTACCAACGAACCTCCTGCTACATCAGAAATTTTTGAAGAAGTCCAAAGAAGAGAGGAGGAGGAACTTCGGAGGAAAGAACGAGAGGAAGCATAGAGGAAAGAGAGAGAGGAAGCACAAAGAAAAGAACAAGAGAGAATACGTGAGGAGGAATAGAGAAGGCAACAGGAGCAGAGCAGTAAGGATGTGAATGTCGACACTCAGATTGACCGGAGATTGCTCCAAGAATGGCAGCAATTTGATTCAATTATAAGCAATCTTGAGAGCTCAAGGGATGTCGATACATCCAAAGCGGCCGATACATAGGATACAACATTGAAAGAGGTTCCAAGCGAAGGAACCACTGGTCTACCACCTACTACATAATTAGAAATAATTCCCAAGGATCCTTCGGATCAAATCATTTTGCAGGTGGAGGATATTCCTCCATTGGATGTCTTCTATAGCCCAAAACACAGGGCTGTAATAAAGAAACAATGAAAAAGGAGAAGGATTGATCAACCTTCCATGTTCCCTGAACAAATAGTAATAGCCAATGTAGTTTGGAAGGAAGAGTTCTACCCTTTCGATGACCTGAAAAAGTTGTCCCAATATGCTGGAGCCTATTCAGTGGCCACCATGGACAAGGCATTGGAGGTAAGCAATTTTTTAAGAGAAAAGGACTAGAAAATTGCTTCATTACAAACACAGCTATCGGAGGCACAATAGAAAGTAGAACAACTACAACAACAATTGTCCATGCAGCAACAGTTAAATAACCAACTGAACAAACAGTTGCAAGAAGAGAAACAGAGAGTAGATTCAGGTGCAATTTAGAGATAGAAAGAATTATCGGAGCCATTAGCAAAATTGAAGACAGTGAATGAACATATGGTAAAGACAAAAGAGGAGCAAATTGCTCAATTATTAGCTCAAGTAGAGAAGTTCAAGAGTCTTCCCTAGCCTGCTGATTTCAGAGCAGAGGAAATACAGATTAATAAGGCACTAATAACACAAATAACATTGTTGTGTCATAAAATTGCCCAAGTTGAACCTCTATGTGACATAACAACATCTATAATAGATAAATCAGTTGATGCCAGACAGGACTTGCAGCAAGCTGATGAGACTTTAACAGATTTTCTTACTAGGAAGGACACTAAGGAGGGACATGCAGCGAACTTGCCTAAAATCTTAGATTCCCATAAAGAAATTCTCTTCATGGAGTGGTAGTCCCAATTGATGAAAGCAGAGAGAGCAATTTCTAGTTGCAAATTATCTATGAACAATTTGATTGATTTGATTAACAATACTCTCTATTTATCTAACATGATCTCTCAATGTACACCAGGTAAATTACTATCGGCCAAAACATTGGAGCAATCATGTTACCAAGAGCTAGAAAAGAATGGGAGATTTATCACAGGGATTAAAAGTTTAACTTGGGACACCTATTGGTTGTTCCTAGTAAAACCATATAGCCAAAGAGCCGGCCTCAAGTGCCTAACGGATGAAATCAGCTGTATCATTCCCGATATATACAATGCCACCTATGCTGCTCAAATCAATTCTTGTCTCAACCGCCCTCAAGAAGTGGAACCAATGCTGGCAATATGCCAACTCAGGTCAAAAGGAAAATAGCGAGAGTGATGAATCATGCTGCTGACTACTATATTGCCGTGGGGGAGATATTCAAGATCGAGTTATACCAATTTAGTAGCATTTTAATTTTGTAGTTTGTTAGTTTAATTTAGTATTTATAGACCCTTTCATGTATTTAGAAAGGGTCGTAAGTTTTTGTATATGACTTAAGCCTAAATTTGCAGTACTGTACTTCAGGCATATTCTTTTATGAAAACTGGACCAATTATTCCAATTTTGATAACGAAGCTTTTATGTGGATGTGCACTACTGCCTTTATTTAAAAGTATTTTTGAGTCGGAAGAAGGAATTCAAATTACGATTGACGTTGGGAATGATTTGCAGCTCATATGGTACTATTATCTATGTCTGAATTCATTCTTTTTTATGTGAATTGTTATTTGATCATTCTTGCTATTATTGAATATATGCATGTGTTTTAACAACAATCTTTATACTTTCCACTACTGGATGTTTACAATTTGCTATTCTCCTAATCATACATGTATCAGTAATATAAAAAGAGAAGTGTAACAATGTTTTATCAATTACTTCGTTCAACTATTTGAATGAAGCAATTATTATTTAGATGAATGTCTTTGTTTATTGAATAGTGTCATCTATATGCCTATTGACGAACACAGATCATCAAACGTTGCACTTAAGAATAGAAGCTTCCCGGGATAAAATAGTCATTTGTTTTTTCGCTTATAGATTAAGTCCTCCATTCATTATCACTTATTAGAAAACCAATCACTCATCCACCCCTTTTATTCATTACTGGGAAACTGGTCCCATTATATCTAGTCGAAGCCACCATCCCAAATGGAAAAGGAGCTGTATTAAGGTCCGGACCGGGTGGTTATCCCCCGATGTTGATGCAATGATTTTTGGGGCCTCAACAGGTTGTCAAGCATCTCAGTCTCAATAAGCACTAAACATATACTCTTCTTCTCATTCTCATGATTGGCTCATTCATTCTTGAGTTTCTTATCACATGGCCAAAAAAAAGCCATGTTTTCTTCTTTAAATGATTGTAACACCAAAAATATATACGTTGGTGATGATAGATCTATTAGTGTTGTAGGGACTAGAACTTTTCATCTAGACAATGGCCAATTTAATGATGTATTATGTGTTCCAACCTTCTATCTGTATATCAAATAACTCATTTAGGTGAAGGTAAAATCATAGAATTTTCACCTAACGATGTTGTAATTAAAGACCTAACAGATCCTAGAAATATTTTAGCTATTGACATTACTGATGATTCTACAAGGTTGTATAAGTTTAACAACTTTGGGTCATAAACTCTTCCCTCGGTATTTGTTGCTCATAATGATGAAGTGAGCAATCTTTCACATCAATGATTTGGTCACTTAAACTATCGCTCCCTTCAAAATCTATGTAAAGAAAATATGGTGACAGGTCTTCCTATGGTATCTTGCAGAGATGGTGTTTGTTCCAGATGTGTACTCAGAAAACATCATTGAGATAATTTTGAAAAACGTGCGTCTTGGCATGCCTCAACCACTTTACAACTTATGAATATATGGTCCACTTCTAGTTGTTTCATTCTCTTGCTACAAGTATTTATTAACTTTCATTGATGATTTCCCAAAATGCACTTGGGTATACTTCTTAAAAATCAAGAGTGAAGTATTTAACATGTTCTTGGCCTTTAAGTCCTTTGTTGAGAAACAATTTGGACATCAAATTCTTAAGCTAAGATCTGATAATGGGAGAGAATATGTTAACAACAAATTCATCAACTTTTGCACTGAGCATGGAATTCAAATGCAACATATTGTTCCATATACTCCACAACAAAAATGGTGTAGCCAAAAGGAAGAATCACACCTTAAAGGAAATGGCTAATTGTATGCTTCAATCTAAAGGACTTAGTCTTATTTTTTGGGCAAAAGCAATTAACTGTGCAAATTACATAGTAAATCACACTCCTACTAAGGCTTTAAAGAATATCACTCTAGAAGAAGAATGGATCTCAGTTAAACTAGATGTAAGTAAATTTCATGTTTTTGGAAGTGAAGCATGGTCCCATATTCCAGATGAGAAATGTAAAGCTTTACAACCTAAGAGTGAAAAAATTATTTTTGTTGGATATTTTGAAGATGCCAAAGGATATAAAATTATTTCACTTAAGTCGAAAAATGTTATCATTAGAAGAGATGTAAAGTTTACTGAAAATATATCAACCTACGAACCTAGTTCGGTGGATGTGCCAACTCTCTCTATCCTCCCTTGGAACACTTAGTTTCATCATCTATAGCTTTAATTTTCATTAAAATGGAAAGTCCATGTAAAGCTATTCTTAACAGCACCAACTACTTCCAATGGTGGTCCTACATTATGGATTTACTTATAAGTAAATGTCTTTACATAATAGCCTCAGGCCAAGAATCTAAACCGAAACATGATGATATGGAATCTAAGGTCTGGAGAAATAGACATCCCTATCAACCCACATGCTTGATCTTTCCTATTTTCCCATTTGGCTGCCTTATCTTCATCTTTAGGTTTAGATTCTTGGCATGAGACTATTCTGTAAAGACCTTTACTTCTAAATATATCCACAATGTAGGACCACCATTGGAAGTAGTTGGTGTTATCAAGAATAATTTGGCATGGAATTTCCATTTTAACAGAAATTGAAGCTATAGATGTTGAAACTAGGTGTACCAATGGAAAGATCTTGAAAAATTAGGCTGATTAAAAAAAATGGCTCTAAAAACGGCTTCCGGATGAAGAACTTATAGTTTTTTGAAGAAAAGTTGTTGAAGATGTTGATGAAGTGCGTGAATGTGCGAAAGTGAATGATAATGTTATATTTTAAAAAAAATCCCCACCCCCCACCCCACTTTCCAAACTTAATCTAATTAGCTCACTTAAAAAAAAATATATGTGACCTATTTTTATAAATAAGTGAAAGTCACTTTTACAATGGTACTTTACGAGCTACCCACTAAATTGTAACTTAAATAAAAGATAAAGAGACTTTACAATTATAAGTGACTCACTTTTTATAATGGGTGAGAACACTTTTACATAAAGTAACTTTAAAACATACGTTACATGTGATTTTTGAAAAAGTAAATCAACAAACATAGAGACTTGAACTCAAGCCCTCTATTCTCATAAAGTAACTTTGGACCAAGTGAGCTAGTTTAAAATGTTAGTAATTTTTGTAAAAGTGGAACGGTTTTTTTTTAGTCACTGAAGCTTTGGATTGCGTGCTTACTGGAAAAATATCTTTTTTCCCACAAAACAAAAAACCAGAAAACCCAACATGGACATACAAAAAAAACAAACCTTACGGCTTGAAGTTAGCTTTTGCCAGAAACTAAATATTTTCCTCAATGTTTCTAATTTTTCGAGATCACATTAAGGCTCAGCAGAAAAGAGCATACGCATGAGAAATAACCTTCCTTTCTGTTTCTGATTTGCCCAAATCGCACAAAGTCACGCGGGAAAGAGAATACATAGAAATGAAAGGTATAGATCCGGTAATAAAAAAACAGATAGATAAATAAACCAAGATAAATAGAGAGATAAATAGCTAAAACTGAAAATAAAGATTGTATACCTCTAGATCGTACATAGCTAGGGCTACCAGAAACCTTCTTACGTGAAACGAAAGGGGTTCCTCACTGGAATAGATGTTCCTAACATAGTAGAATAGTCCTCTCACCCTGGAAGTGGTCATAAGCGATTTAGGAAATGACAGTTGAATGCAATTGTATAGGCTCTCGATTTGGATCAACAACGGATGCGGCCCTCAAATAACTCTAATATCATGTAGGAATTTACAAAGTAGGTTCTTGAGATAAAACACTAAAGGACACCGCTCACAAACATATCATAGATCAATACGCTAGTACTCTTGACGTGGTTAAACCCTCAAAGAGGGAAACAGTCCATGACCTGAGCCAAGGCGTCCACTTCAGGCAATTTATTAATAAATGAAACAAAAGTTACATAAGCTTCTCTCATGAACGATCACCCTATAAATGAACCTTCATGCTCTTTAAATAGAGATCATGGACCAATTGGGTGTTAAACCACATATCAAGTGTTGGTAATACTGAGGAGAGAATGAACCATTAGATCACTTAATGTCTAGAACATATCGTGACCGTTGGATTGTAAGTTACAAAAGTACATAGTAAAGAAACACATTTTACCTAACTCTACATTAGACCAAGTTATACTTAATTATTTCCTATGTGTCGGAATATCCTAACAAGACCACGTATGAAGAAAGGGGAAACTAGTGAATAAGTGTTACAATAAGCTTACTTCACCTTGATTTGTAGGAGGATGAATTTTACTCCTCTTTGAATCTTAAAAGTTCAATGAAAAGGAATATCCACCAGACATACCTTAGCTATGTTAGCAAAAATAAGTATACTTCATATCTGCTTCTATGTTTTTTCAAAAGAAACATAGGTGGCTTCCCATATTGAGGAAAAATAAATATAAAAAACCATAACATTTATCAACATAACAGAAGATCAGAACAAGTCACAAGTTAAATGATTTATTATAACTACCAATAAAATAAGGAAATCAAATATGATTTGCATACCAAACTTTCATATGAGGATCAAAATATTAGAAACTGGCAAAAGACATGTTATTCTAATGAGTATTTTGACTCGAAACCTTTGGTTCCCAGTTCCAATTGTTGTGCTACTTATTAATCCCTAGTTGGAGAAACCTAGATGTGTTTTTATTGTTGTTATGTCATATAAAAAGGGACTTAATTATATTTTTACAATGTTTTCTAATCGCATCCATCCAAGAGTAACTACATTCTACAAATGAGATAGACAAAAATGACTATAAGTTATACAACAAAATGGAGATCATGACATTTTCAAATGTCAATTCCAAACCACATGTGACCACTAATATTGAAAATATGAAATAAAAATCAAAAGAAAAATACATTTCTAATTTTCATAGGAATATGTGATCATCTAAATGGAATATTTAACATATCCTCTTATACACCATTGTCCATACCAAATTGGTCATTTTCTGCCTTGCAAGAAAGGTAAATGTCTTGCAGTAAGCACATAAATATCACTTGTTTAAAACCCCCTAAAAAGTAGGTCTGATATCTAACTCAAGGTGGTCATTACACTATCTTCTCCATTTCACTCTTCAACTAATGATGAAACATATGCTTGCATTTTCTTTGTCACCAAAAATATTTGATACATCACTTCCTCCATTTGTTTTGAAATGATAAATGTCCACAATTCTTTATGGAAGTCAATAGTGATAAACTCACCTCCAAGAAGATACTTATCTAAATAAGCTTTCCAAGAAAATATGTCTATTAGTACAAAGTTCAAACAAATAATAAATTTAAATTTAAAACTTTTAAAAAATTACAATGTCCCAACAATGCTTTTTCATACCTTGGAATATTTCAACGAAGGGATAAATTTATCAACAAAGACTTGTAACTTGTTCACCTCCCCACCAAGACTCGTAAAAGGACAATTATCGATTATTCCTACCATTTTCAAGAGAAAATAATTTTCCACAGATGCAATGCATAGATAGTCAATAAGGTGCTACAAAGGCAAAAGACAATAGTATATTTATTGTATTCAATAGTAATTTATTCTTAGTAATGCTTTGAATAGATAACCAAAAGATGGCCATTTACAACACATCTAACTTTCGGTGCAACATCCACCTATATATAACATGTTGTTGGGATGGAAGTCTCATGTTTCCTATTGCACTAGAATTTACTATGTAAAAATAGTTAAGCAATACGTAAAATATTAGGATATGACTACAAGATAGCCTTGAAATAGTCAAACATTGTGGATAAAAAAAATATTCAATTCATGGAAGGCAATAGAAGGTAACCAAAACTATACAATAATACACTTTATCATATAATAATAATTATTGAAAAAAATAAAATCAAATTGAAATATAAGAAAAGACACTAATATCATTAGTGAAGAGAGATCTACTCATGAGATGGCCAATAAGAGACTTCTTGTAATTGTTTCAAAAGCAAGGCATGATTTGATTATAGCCATCATTTTCTTGCGGGCTTCTATCCTTTCTTTGAATAATTCCTTGATAATTCCTAGATGCAACTCCAGAGAGGTCTAGATATAGCTCAACAAACACTCAAATTCAACAGAAATGATAAATCTTACAAAAGGTGAGGATAAGGCTACAAACAATCTGCCTTGGAGGTATTTTGAATAAATATAGATTTATTTCAGAATAGCCCAAAAGAAAGTCTTAAATGATCATCATATTAGCCTAGAAACCATAGATAGAGAACATAATAATGTCCTCCAACTTTAGTCAGGAGAATCCTAAATTTTGTCCACAGAGATGCCATTGAAAATACTTAGGTCAAATACTACTGAGGTTTGTGAAGAAGAGGACCCAAATAGGTCCCAAAATAGGCCTAAATGCAATAGAAAGACGCCTTAGACAGGGGAGGGTCTCTGAAAGGTTGATAGGGGCCTTAGGAAAGGGTTGGTATGGCCTTAAATGAGCCAAAAGGTAATGATATATATATATATATATATATGAATTAGCCTCATAAAATAAATCATTTCATAATGAGCTAAGACCCTTTCAATTTGATTCAAAAGTGCCCTTTCAATGTGCTTATGCAGTTCATATCATTTATTGCAAGAATTCAATGTTTCTAAAATCTTACTAGCCATCTTGGATATTTTGGGATAATGGAGAGACCAATAAGAAACAAAACACTCGGAACTATCTCTACATCACATCCTAAGAGCTATTGGTTTTAATATTTCGAGAGAAAGACAATAAATCTGTAAACCCTTATTACTAATCACATACCTATAATTGGCAAAAGCCTCCATGAAACAAACAAAAATAAATATACCAGCATTATGCCAAGAGTAATTAAAAGTTGTTCCATATAAAAGAGACTTTGGTGAGTCACAATTAAGATTTCTAGGGTTTTAGAAGTCACTTACATCCATACAAATATGGCTCCTTAGAAAATCATGATGAAGCTATATTCCCAAGCTGAAAAACATAAGAATTTAAGAATAGGAAACATGATTTATAGCACCAAGAGCTCCCTGCAAGTGCTTCAGAGCTATGCCAACTATATATATTGGTACCTTGACTTACCACAACACATGAATAACATCATATTCTTGACAAAATTACTATAATATCTACCTTATCAAAGGGTTTGGAGGAGGAAGGGCACGTGAGGGAGTGGGAGACTTGTTGCGAAAGATATGGCTCACATTCCAAATCCTGTCAACAATCTATCTACATACAATAACAAA
The DNA here is from genome assembly GCA_000404065.3 of Pinus taeda. NCBI lineage: Eukaryota > Viridiplantae > Streptophyta > Pinopsida > Pinales > Pinaceae > Pinus > Pinus taeda. The sequence continues at coordinate 34,264 of APFE030625690.1, read as the reverse complement.
GCAATGTGCTACAAGGAAAATGTGACAAAAATAAATCAGAAGTATTTTATTTTCTTTGGTTGTTCCTCAACTTCTTCTCCCATTGACAACCATTCTTGCTCGTCAATGCATATTTTTCTCTTCTAGCTGTGTTTCTAGGAGAGATCATAGGTATATTTTGTATGAAGGTTTGTTAAAAGTGACCACAAAGTGGGCTACTTTTCCTTTTTGGAGGTGATATGGCATGCTATAAGCACATTTATATGTCTTTTCATTTTCCACACTATGAAATAGAAATGTATGAATTCTTTCTTTGGAAAAATAAAATCAATTAAAATTTGCATAACTTCCCCCTATCAAATTTTTGTCAATCCAAAAGTTGCAAAAAATCATATACCATTCACCTTAAAATACCTCTTGGATCAGACGCACACACTTCAATGACAATCAAACACATATATATCAATGTATGTAAAAATAGTAAAACAAAGCGTCATCACCATTCCAATCTACCAGAAGCACATCTCAATATTGTTGCAAACAATATAAAAACAAACTACTATCACATGTCCAAAAGCCTTTACAGATTGAAATTAATGTTAATCTCATTTAGTGAAAGAACTAAAATGAAATGGCGAAAAGATGATCAAGGACTCAAATGCCAATAATAACCAAGTGCTATTTAATTTTTGTATACCCCATGCACATGGTCAAAATATAAATACTTCCAAAAAGACTTTCATGGCACATTTGAACTACAGACTCTGATTTATATGTCCAATTTTAAAAATAGGAAATCCAACTACCACATAAACATTCATAATAAAATGCACTTCATGTGTTAGATGTTGCTTTTGTGTAAATATGTTAACTTGAGTGAGCATAAACCATCTTGATTGAAGCTCATGCCATCAGATCCTTCGTATCCTTTCTAGAAAGAAAATCATTAATCTAAAAATTCAAGGAAAATGTTAACACTAGCGAAAAGAACCACATACTTATCAGCAAAGCATATTAATGAAAAAGGAACCACCTCTTATTTATTTTCATGATTAAATGGACCAACTTTAGAGGAACCACAATAGAAGGAATCCAACACAAGTGTTGAGGTAAGGGGTACCCTTATCTCCAAATTATATATATATGTGTTGAGGTAAGGGGTGAATATAGTTTTTTTTTTTGGTGTGGTTCATGGGCACGCTAGTCATTGGGTGGCTGCTATGTCCATGGAAAAATCTAGGTTGATCGACCCCAAAGGGAATCAAGCGCCTCGGCCAATAACTAGGCCTAACCCCAAGGGCTTCGGGTAGAATTTACCCGATGACCTCCCAAACAACGAGGCATTGGTTTGACTGGTTGAGCTAATCCTTGGGGCTAAGGGGTGAATATAATTACATAGGTATGTAATTATATTGTTTTTATGGTGAAAATACAAAAATAAATGCTTAAATGAAATTGATTTGGATTTAAACAATAACGCAAAAAATTACAAATATAACCATAGATACAAAGATGCAATAGAAATAACACTTCATTTCATTAATATCAAATATTGAAGTATGCTTGCAAACTGAATGGAAATAAGAGTAGCTCGGGGGATGATAGCTTATCTCTGAGAAGAGATGTGGTGGCTACATGCCTCTTAACTCAGTTACAATGAGGATCATGGGCCTCTTTATTATTGAACAATAAGAGAAAACCCTAAACAACCAAAACCCTCACCTGAGGAGATGTAACACCAAGAGTTTATGGGCCCCGTTGGGGTTAGTTGGGAAGCCAACTTCCTGAGGTCATAACATAGTCATATTATCTTTGTTTGATGCATATGATACCTCATTGTAAATATCTCTTCAAGGATGACAACTACCAACTTTATTACCATTGTAATCAATACATAAATTGTTCCAAAAAAAGTGTTGTTTAGGGCCTCAAAGCAGCTCTGAAAGTTCACGACCCGAAAAACTGCCAAAAATAGTAAATTTTGCTACAAATAAGGAAACCGAAAAACTAAAAGAGACAATGGTGGGGGTCCAAGTGGGATAGGCAGGTGGCCACCAATATCCACCTAGATTAGAAACACAACTACAAAAATATGAATGAATAGTGAAAGAAACTTAATCAAAAAGTAGGTAGAAATAAAAAGTCAAGTTATCCTAAACGTTCACCATTTGAACTATTCACTAGAACTAAAATAAAAAAGTACAAAATTAATATTAGATTCATAAAAACAAATCAACGAAAATACAACCCATAATTATTTATAAATGATCCAACATATGGAAATGCATAATGAAAGAGAAAGTAGAATGTTTTGAAAATCAACATTGTTCAAATTTTTCACAAAATCCGAAAAAAAAATTATAATCACTTTCTTCTAATTTGTATGTATCACTCCTACCATTGTATGATAAGTTTGTGATAGCTATAAAATATTCAAGTTGTACAAAACCATGATTCTTCAAATCATACTTATACATGTGCTACCCCTTTTTTCTACTATACCAACATAATTGAAGCTTGGTGCATTCTAATCTATCCAAAGGGTCAATGTCATTGTGGTAATCAAACACCCTATTACCATCCTTCTTCCTTATTCTTTGAATCCTTCCAATGTACCAAGTTCCACAAGAAACACCTTAAGTTGTACTTCGAGGAACACCTTTTCTTGCAATATGTTCAGTTGGGGGAATTGAGTTTCTTTCAAACAACACCCCACAATCTAATCTAATTCCAAAGCCAATTGAAACACCCCTTTGTGGAGCCTTCCCATCTCACTCAATGTAGACCCCATTTCTCACTTTTGTCAACCTATCTTTGGATAACATTGGATTTCCATTCAACTAACTAACCAAACATGCTTTGAACATATCCTTACCATTAAGATCCATCACTGGTTTTATCTTTTTGCTTAAATTTTCATCAATGCAATCTAAAATTTCATCCAACTAATGTCTCCACTCACTTTCCACTATTTGTAATTCACTTTCATTGTGTACCAATGATGATGAAGATTGGAATATAAAGTTGGAACAAATCAATGGAGGATCATCAACTACTTCATTCACAATTTGGAATGTTAGATAATTTTGATCCTCTGCCCATGGTTTAACCCACCCAGAAGATTGAGTGTTTTTTGGTTGCATTCTAAGAGTTGATAAAATGTCTTGTGCATCCTTCAATCCAATCTTAAGGTATTCTAAAATTTTAGCGTGTGTGGATATTGAATCATATTATGACAAAATGTGAATGTTTTGTATTGTTTCTTGGTTCAGTATATTCCAATATCTTTCTTGCTTCTTACGAGATTTATTAAAATGAATCCCTTGGGAATTTGATTCTTCTTCAACAACTCTATTAAGGGTTCCAACATCATGAAGAAAGTTAGTGAAATCATAGGCCCTCTCCACTTTAACCATACCACCAAATTTACTAAATAATTTCTCACATACATCTAACCCAGTCAAGTGCAAAACACATGGAAAGTTAGAATAATGACATCAAAACAATCTCATCAACAAAACTAGAAAATGGAAAGAAAATTTCACACCTTGATATGCCTCTCTACTGATGAAATTTATGTTGAAATTAGTATGATATTTTTTCTATACCAAACATAACTATAATGTGAATAAATTATGAGCTTGTGAAGCATTTCACACCCTTTCCCAAAAGCTCAAATATGAGACATAAAGATGTCAATGTAATTAGCAACAATCATTAGATAAGTCTCTGTAGCTAGTGTCCTCTCTAAATTTTTACTTTTTTTACTTCTCAACTCTTTCAAACATATCTAAATATCCATTGAAGCAATGCATTGTGCAAAACCCCAATTTTGTCAATCCATCCTCCATACATCTTTACCCTTGAGCTTGTGACCATCCACTTTAAAAGTTTGATAAACCATTCTGACATGACAAAAACCTATGTAATCATTTCCTAAACCCATTCTCATCGACTGCTAAACAAAGGATTCACTAGATTTTTTTTGTTGTGGATGTAATCTTGGTCATGCAATCCTATTACATTGGAACCATTGTACAACCCAGTTAGCCTCCACCCTTCCCAAGGAATTTGATATCAAAGAACTAATTTTGAAGACTAATCCTTCAACATAAGTTGTCTTCTTCTTCTATCCCCATCCGAGGAATGACCAACAATAAGTCCCAAATTGTTTTCCACATGTTTCTTCCACATATATTCTACCTTTTCCCATTGTTGATAGACAAAATTTGCATTGAACCTATTACATGTTGGATGAACAACCACAACCAAACGAAGAAGCTTTTCATGTGAAGGGTTTGCAATAATAACACATGCATAATGGCTAATAACATTGTTCTTAAAAGAATATTTTATAATCTCATAGCCTACATCTCCCTCACCAAATATCACCAATAAATATGATTGCAATTGATGTTCTTCTTTTGTACCACAAAACCCCACCAGTGTATTGCTTTTTTCTACCCACCTAACATATTTTTCCACAATTGTTTCATGTTAAACAAGCAATATAGGGATTGGGCCATCTATACCATTCTTGGCTTTATAAGAAGCACAAAATTTTCTGACTGACCCAAAAATGTGCTCGTTCTCCCCTGGGATATATGCTAATGACTTTCTAACTTTCCTTAAATTCGTAGATATTGAAGGACCATCAAGGTTCAAGCTAATAAAGTTATGTAATCTAGGACCTCCCCATAATTTGATCATCTCATAAAGCAATTTTGTGTATGTATTGTACCTTCTCCCTACTTTTGCATGCATCAAGTTATGAATGATATCCTTGACAAACTCCTAAACTACATCTTTACCTTGTAATTTTACTTGGTTATGTGTCTCACACACATCCTTACAAAACCTAAAGACATCCTTCCTTTTTGTCGATTCAAACAACTTTTCCTTTAGGGATCTCATTCTAATAGAGAGTGTAGCAACCTTTGTCCTCTCCCACCAAAGAGCTCACGTTTTTAATCTATGGTTAGCATTTGTAACCCTTGTAGCATTCTTCAGTTCATTTTGAGTCAAATAGTCTAATATACTACCTTTTCTTATATCTCATTCACTTGTTTTATTGATGCACATTGATTCATAATATAATCAAATCCTCAATTCATCACATTCTCAAACCAACTTACAAAATATTCATGTTAATGAATCAAATTGGATCCTTGTTTCATAAGCCTTCTAGCAATGAATATGCTTATATGTACCATCATTATGACATTCAATACCCTCATAACGTAGCATGATCTTGGTATGCTTCTCTATGGCTCATAATGTTCCACCCCTTTGATCATCCATTAGGACCTTTGTTTCCAATATCTCACCATTTATATCAATATAAGGATGCCAATAACCCCAACATTGTAGTAACAAGGGAGATAATTGAGCTATAATAAGATGACAACACAATAAAAAACAAATAAATTTGAAGTAAGATAAATAAAATAATATACAAATTCATATTCAAGTTTAGTCTAAGTTGTTAATTAACGCACCTGAAGTAGAAGGATTTGCACATGTAGAACCCATATGTAATATTGATGGTGATGATGGGACCAAGAACCTAGTTAAACCTTTTTTAGGACTTATCATTGGTAGACTTCTTGGGTCTCCCAACCATGTCACTCCTTAGCCCAATCTCCTCATTTGAACTCTCATTTCTAGTAGTAGTAGTGTGTTTCTTTAATTTCATGCATTCATTTAGAGAAATGAAAATATTACCACTTGTCAACACTAAACAAAACCATTTATTGCATCATTTACATTCCATTCTCAATTTTTTCATGTCCTTATATTATGCAAGTGTTGCTTCCACCACCTTGAACAAATTAGGCTCTTCTGTCTCATTGAAATCATCTAGATGTTTGATTTCTTGATCAATATGAAATTGATCTCCAACTATCATTGTCTGTTGTATTTTGTTACATGAAGGAATTTCACTCCCACTTGGAATTGAAAGGTGTTGTTGATGGCCCCCTGCTTTCATATTATGATTTTTGAAGTTGTGTTTTGTTCATGTTGCCAAGGCTACATCACCTGTTCCATAATAAATGCCACAAACTTCACAATGGATATTTATTTTAGATTCTCCCTTTTCTGAATATACTTTGAGAGTAATTTTCTCATTGAAAAACTCTTCCATTAAACTTTTCAATTTTTTTCCCAAGATGCTAATACAATAGGATCAACAACTATGGCTTGTTCCACTGACAAATACAATTTTAAATTCTTGGTTTTTTATGTATAGGTCCCTCCACATTCACTCAATTTTTTAAAAGATTGGTATTGTCTCCACTAAAATTGAACCATTTATTTCCACATCAAATGTGCCTAGTTTCCTTTGATTCCTAAAAGTGTTGTATAAAATTTCCATTTTTTCTATTGATTTGGATTTAAATTTAATCCATCTTGGATAAAATAAAAATTGTCTCCAATGATTTCATCATCCATAATTTCATAATGGATTTTAGCAAATGTACAACCTTCTTGACACATGACCATGCCAATGATAGAATTCTCTTCACAAGTAGAAATTTTATAGGATAAGTTCATCTACGTTTGCACATGAATAAAAGGAAAAGAATGTAAATTTCACAAGAATATTGATTTATCCTATAGAAGCTACAACCAACCTCCAAAATTTTGCCTTTGCTTCATTTTAGAGCCTCCCTACTAAAATCTCAACAATTTGTCTTACATTTCGCAGGTACTTGTGCTCTCATTTGAGTTTATCTTTTGCTTTACATCTTGTGTTTCTTACTTTCTTTGTTGTCCAACCACAAGTTGACCCCCCTTGACTTGGTTGTAATCCAGTGTTTGCACTACCTTGGTAATCTGCACAGTCCTAGAGGGCAACCAACCTTTCTCTTAGTAATTGCACAGTTCAGTCCAGCAGTGAGTTTCGGCTCCAAAACTATATAGACTCAGCTGGAAGATTTTCTTCAACTGGGAAACTATGTAGAGCATGAGAGGCAACTAGCGCCACTCATCTCAGGAATTGTGCAAAAGAATTCCCTCAGTTGTTGTCTGATGCATGTGCTGAAAGGTTACCTGGTTCCCTCCAGAACTGTGCAATTTTTCCATGCATGAATGGCAAACATTCTCGAAAAAGAAAAAAATCAATAAGCAAAAAAAATCCCTAAAAATAGGGATCTACTTTTAGTAGTTGCAATTACACTTGAGTTAATTTTGGAAACTTCTTCCACTTGTCGCTTTTTCCTAGATTTTTGGCATGCGTGTCATAAACCCTAAATCAATTAAATCTATTTAATGGATGCTGCCAAAGCTCATTTTCATAGTCGATCTTAGAGCCTTGGAATTCCTAAGGCATCTAGGAACCTTCAACATGATCAACACAACTTTTCTAGGTAAGTTTTGTTTTTCAAGTCTTTCGTCGCTTTTTCTGTCACTTTTGTTTCCTTGGATTCTGTAAGTGTTGGTTTGCCTGTTTTATTGAATGACCACTGATTTTTTGATTTTTTTATCTTATAGAAGTGTTTTTTAAGTTTTTCATTGCCTTTCTTAAGTGTCACATGCATAACCTAAGTTTTTCACTAACAGTCGTCGTCGCAGAAACTCTCCCCATAAGCTTCGTTGTTTGTCTATTTAACTGATTCCTACATTTTTTTTATCACATGCATCACCATTCACTTAAATCTGCACCATCCTTCACTCATGCTTTCATCAGTCAGATCTAGCTCTTCCCAGTAGGCACTGCACATTTTTCGATCTCAAGGCTCTGCCTGGGCTCTAGGAATTGCGCAAGAGATGCCAGTCACTGGCTTCAGCTACATTCTGTGCAGTTCCAGGAGATAGTCACAGAGTCTTTCCCACTAACATTGCATAATGCGTAGTCCCAGCCAACATCAAGCGAGACTGAACTGTGCATTGCATAGTTCTAGTCATCAGCAAACCACACTGGACTACTCATTTCGTAGTTCTAGTCATCGGCACCTCTCACTGGTAGTTGGGACTATGCAATTCATAGATCCAACTGATAGTCCCTCACCTTTGAGAGTTAGAATTGTACAATATTGTCCAACAGTTTCCCATTTGTTGCGTGATCGGTCATTGAAGTTCTTTTGATTTCAAGCTAACATTTGCATGCCATGAGTGTCTACTCTATCTCTATGTACAATAGTTGTTGAGCAGCTTCTCAACAGTATAGGAAACATGGTTTCCATGAGAGATGGATCAAAGGATACTATAGAGAACATCACTGGAGATGTAGTTGAACAAGTCTAAATGAACTTGCTAGTATATGAAAAGACATAGTTGTTCATTGACAAGGACATGAAGATAACATGGCAGGAAATAAAGGACATATTTGCAAGTAGTTTCAAGGAATATATGGAAAATCGATAGGTCTATGTCAACATCCACAAGTCATGCTTACACAAATTTTCATGCAGATACCCTGCCTTCCCATGCACGAACATCATCCACTGGATTGTCTCACACACCGATCCTAAGACGATGACATTGAGCAATGTGAGTGGAACACAGCTTATTACCTTCAGGTCAGAAGATTATCATCAGATGTATTAGTTACAATATCCGATGAACCACATGGATGTACTCTTCTATACTCCCAACAACAATGTGAACACTAGAGAAATCATGAAGCATTGGGTAAAAGAGTCATCTAATTTTAGGGTGACACCCAACTAGGTCTACAAGAATAAGTTACTCAGGAAGGCCTACCAACTCTTGGTCGTCTTTGCATGCTGCTTGTATGGTCAAGAGAGCAAGAAGACCTTTCTGTAGAGTTCGATGGTTGTGCTAGATCAGTTGGTAAATGAAGGAGAGCCATTCAACTGATCGAACATGTTGGATGTTCAGCTGGAAGTGCATGTGTCTAGTGCCTGGAATCTGCCTAAGGACATGCATGTGAGATTATTTATGTCTGCATACCTATTTGATGCAATTTGTGCCCAAAAATAGTTTCCTAGCATGGGTTGGACATATACACCATCAGATGATACTGTAAATATATATTTGCAAGTTTCTCTCTAAGTGCAACTACTGAGGAGTCATGGCAAGGTGATATGACCACTTCATCACCCGAGTTTACAATATTATCTTCGAACAAGATCCAACTTGCATGTCCCAAGAAGCGATGCAAACATTTCTTAATATTGCAGTTTGGTATGCCTCACCCGGTGGCTCGTTCGTCTCGATGTTAGGAGGAGAAAATCCTTCGCATGTGCTACCAAGGTTTTTGACGGATAAGTTGGTCATGCAAGAGGTTCCATATCAATCTCCATAGGGTTATCATCAAGACCACATAGAGAGAAGAAGGCACCATGGCCTGCTCTTCCTTTGTAGATTGGATTGTACAAGATCCATAACATGAAGGATATAGATGTTGAGGCCAAGGAATTGAAGAAGTTTTAGTTTGGCACTAATAGATTCAACTTGTATGATCCCGACTGCATATGCAAGAACCACTATATGAAGGTGTATTATTGATGGATACATGGGGCATGTCATTAGCTAGAGGAAGACCCTTTGAGGTATTGTTACAACTCCTCTAGGCTTAATGAACCGACTAGCATGGCTATAGAATGGAAAGCAACGTTATAGGAAACGACACCACAGGAAGCAACAGCAACAATAGAAGTGAAAAGCAAATTGGTGCATGAAAAAGGCAAGAGGAAGATTGCTGAGAACCCAGAGATCAAGCAAAGCTACAAGTTCAGAGAAGATCTTATTTTTGAGAAATTAGATTTGGAAATAGAGGTGACAATGCAAAAGGAGAGTACAAGGGGGGAAAGGGAGAAGGAAAGGTTTGAGGATGCAGAGAGGAAATTGAAGGAAACAAAGAATAAGTTGAAAGATGAATAGGAGCTAAGAAGGATAGAAAGGGAAGAGAACTAGAAATAGGAACAAGAGGAAAGGCATGGTGCAATGACAGAGAAAACTACGCCTATACATGTTGAGGAATTAGAGCAACTAGTCAATGAAGAATAGGATGAGGAGGTGTAGGTTCAAGAAATTTCTCAATAGGTTTAGAAGATGGTTGAAGAAACAGACATGGAGTTGGAATAGGAGCAATAGGACCAGGACACTGATCTCATGCCAAGAGCATCCGAGGTCGTAACTCAGTCTCTGCCACCTCCAAAATAAAAACTAGTCCTGAGCAATCAAGGAGAGGTTGTTCTCCTCGATAGTAGAATATGTCATTTGACGAGTCACAACAAAGGATTGTATAGACATGAATAAAGAAACTCTTGGATGATCACACATCACCTGCACACATAGAGGAAAGTGTGATCATGTCAGATATTAGAAGACATCCAGCTACCATGGACGATGCTTCTAAGGATTGTGAAGAAGCCATGAGCTCAATGATTAAGTTCATGATAGCAGATAATGATCAAACAGAAAAGGAATTGTAAGAGGCCAGGTAGAGAATAGAGCATTCCATGGGATCCACTATGGAAGAAATGAATAAAGAGATACTTGCTGAAGTATTAAATCTTGAGACCACAATGCAAACATTGTATGGTAGATTTGTCACTGTGCACAAGGTAGTTTTCCATCTATACGATTTTCAACAGCAGTGCATGAAGACAGCCCAAAATATCAAATACATCCACACTAATATTACTCATGTACAGGAATTGACAATAAAGTACAAGGGAGCCCCACCTTACTTGCAGAAGAAAATGAAGCTATAGGAAAATTTAGCAAAGAACAAATTTGGATGTTGATCCAGAACTATGAGAAACTCCCTCTGCTTATCACCATCATTGAGGATTCCTATGCACGGTTGTTCAAGAGTCTAGATGTCATAGTGAGGATACACATGATCGCTTCAATTGGATCACTCACTCAAGCCATGAAGAAGAACAAATTCCTGCTAGAGGTTGACATGTAGATAGAGAAGTTGATGTGCGTGGCCACCAGTGATGATTTGCAACTGACCATAGACAACATGTAGAAGTAAATCGGTGGCCTAGCCACACTCAGGACAGTGTTGCACATGCTTCAGGATGAGTTGGACAAAGGTTTCATAACCATATACCCTAAAGCCATGGAGGAAATAGTACATTTTAAGAAAGACATCACCTAACAGTACGAGAACACAATAGTGCAGTACCAAGCTTGGTATCAATTCATCACCAAAGACCATCAAGAGGATGTTTTTGAGTTAGTCTTTCCCCAAGACCCCGAGTGATGTTATTTTTGTTGTTAGTCATACTAAAGGCTACTTTTTCCCACATGGTTAAATGTGGAAATTTTATATTATTGTAAACATGTTGTAAGTGAAATTCCAAGTGTCTCTAGTGGAATCTGAACAATCACTATGTAATGTGAAGAGCCATGATTGTAGTTAAGGAGTCAAAGGGGAATGTGAAGGGTCACCCCACCCTTTTTTATATATAGAACCTCATAAATCATAGTAGATGATTTTTGGAGCGAAGCGTTTGGCTTGTCATTGCTTAGAGAAGGCTTGGAGAGTATTATGACGAGCCCTGGCTTCTCCATAGTGTAGAGTGAGTACATCTCTTTGGAGGAGTAGGTGGTGCTGACTGTAACATTCCACTATTGGGGCTAGTGGTTTTCCATCATGTATGTATGGATGGGACTTTCACTTAATAATATATAATAGAGCCAACACGTTTTCATGCATATGTTGTTATTCTAGTTGTACTATTTTGGTTGCTTTAGCAATGAATGTGATTTAACTTATGCATTTGTGTATGAAATATATTGTATGCATTTGTATGAATCTTGTTGTAGATGTGTTAAAGTTATCACACTTACCTCTACACACTACCACAATCAAGGTTCTACTTTACTACCCACTGCTGGGACTCCTACTCCAAATAGTGTCAGGTCTAGTTGGGACTTCTTACCAGGGAGATACCATGACATGTTGGCAGGTCCAGCACCGTCAAAATTTCTGGTGCTAGAAGGAGGGCTAGATGATAATTTGATCTCTTAAAATCTGTATTGAATCTATGCACATCATTCATGAATTACATTGCAATCTCAACTTGGGCATTATTTTCTCATCCATATCATTTTGAAGTGTCAAAGGATGTCGTCAATGACTTGTCACAAATCAAGTATGACAACGAAGGTGGTTCAGTGCTCATAAGACATGGAGTTTCCTTCTTAGGCTTCTGTGACAGGAATGAAGTCCCCTCATATGACATTTCTTGTGGGTTGTTCGCTTACATGTTCGAAAGGTGTGTCAAGAAATGGTGTCACACATTACTCGTAGCCTCTATTCACTCGTATTATCACATGATTAGAGTGTTAATATGTGCTTTCTATCATTATGACTGCAAAGCACTCAATAAAAAATTCTGGAGTTAAGGAAAGGACCTCATGAATCTATTGCGTAATTTTGGGACCGCTTCTGTAATATTTCTTTTCAAATCCCAGAAGATGAAATTGATTGGAAATTTCTCAAGGAAATATTTTAGTATCTTCTTCACATATATGAAAATCCGCATGAGTTAGAATCATTTGAACCCCTCCCACCATACCTCGGTGTTAGAGTTTCCAAATCCAAAATGGACATGGCTACTGCCACAAGTGAACCCTCATCCTCTTCTCATCAAACAACTCTATCTTCGCAGGATGAGGTGGGAGAAGTTTTGAACCCATCTATTGAACTATCACATCCTACCACCCCACCTACTCTAGATATCTGTACAGATTTGGAGTGCAACCCCGATGGCTGTCACGCGGTTTTGTCTTCTCAACCTCCATCCTTTCGGTCCTTTGATCCTCTAGATTGTACTGTGTTGTGTTCACTCGTTCCAGACTCCACATATGTTGTTCATGAGGATCAAGTTGTCAAAGGAGTTGGTGATGATTAGCCAACCTGCATTGTCATTTTTTATGAGTATTTGTGGGAATTTAAAGAAGAACCTGCGGTGAAGGATGAACTCCTTCTGTCTACACCTCATCTACTTTTTCTTGACATATTTTGTGATTCTTCCATTTCTAATTTCTCTTGTGAGAATTCATTCTAGGATGTTTCTACTTTTGATCATTCATGGGACAAGGTGTTAGTCATTCATTTGATTATGGATAGGACAAATCTTTCTTTCTGAATCCACCCAATCTATCATCTTTTCTTTCTGGAAATTCAGAGGGTGAATCTTTTTTTTTCTCATCAACCCCTCTTTATGATTCGTCAGACATGAGGATGTTTATCCTCATCTCGAATTTTCTGATCATGGATGTCATGATTTCTTCACTCACTCATTAGATCATGATGATGATTCACTTTCTATTGATCTTTCTAAGCCACTGGTATTTGATGATCTACATGTTGATGAAGCAGAAACCCCTCAAGATGTCGAAGCACTTCAAATCACGCTAATGGTTATGTTAGGTTCTCAAAGCCTTAAGGATGGTTCCACTTCCAATCAAAAATCTGTTCAAACACCCAGGCTCCTCATCACTCTCTTGTTTGTATTGAAAATCAATCTAATCCATAAATCTCACACCCAGAACTAGAATCACACAATCCTATCTCTCATGCATTGGAGGAGTCATACATAGCAAGTCCTGTTGCTAAGAGAATTTTCTTCTTCTTTATGTATGTTTGCTCATCTATCAAGATCAAAAGAGTGTAGATGTTCGGTATCTGGACACATTATGATGCTTCACCATGGTACGCCCACATAGTATTTTTCTTGTGCTTTTACTCATTAAATCCTCTATGTGGATGAATTCAAACTTTGAGCGTGTTGGTTTTCATTGTTTTATCTTTCATGCTTGATGGTTTTCTTGAATATCTTTCTTTTCAACCATGCCTTCACCTACATGGGCCAACCAATGCATCAGTGGTTGCATTGGAAGTATCACTTTAAGTGAGTAGGCCCATGCACTCTTTAGCTTAGGAGTAGGAGTAGTGTTTGCTTTCTTGTTTTATTTTCTTTCATGTTTTCTGTTTCTTACTTTCTTTTATTTCCTTTTATGTATGTCCTTTGCTTGCTTGTTTTCTTGCTTGATATGCACCCATAGGATTAGTTTCACATGTAACCGTGTTTGGCTCTTGAGACAAGAAGGGAAAAACACAAGAGAACTTGTACAACTATCAACTTTGGTTATCTCTTTACCCCTTTCTTTATGAAGAGCTTTCATTTCTTCAGTTAATGATATCCTGATGGAAAATACATTCTGTTCAGAGTGAGTCTTAGTGAAAACACAATGCTTGCACTTTTAACTAGTACTACCTACTCTAATCGGTTTTCTATATTTGGTTAACCCTTGTTGACTCAGTCAAGTAGAGTAAGGTGAGGAGGGAGACCCTAACAAGTATGTCAGAGGTATATGTAATAAAATTCTCTGAAGGGACAACCTCTTCTACTCTCAATAAGTCTAGATCCCTCTTCTGCCTCTTGAAATAAGTAAGTGCCTATGTATAGTTCTATGAAAAATGAAAATAATAATAATAATAATAATAAAATAAAGGCGAAATAATATAAAGGCTTCCTGCATAGAGAGGTGAAGCAAGTAACTTCCTCGAGGTAGTATCCAGGCTCATTGGTCGCAAAGAAATGCTTGTGTTCTTGAAGTGACTCTATCAGGGTACTGTCCAAGCCTACTCGAAGTGGAGTGACACCATAGATGAAACTAAAAATTTGACAGTCTATATTACTTTTGTATCAATATACTCCTGATCCAGAATCAAAACAACTTAGTTGACTTGGCTTGGTCCTCATCCAGAATCAAAACAACTCAGTTGACTTGGCTTGGTATGTGTCTTGACTGATCAAGAAAATGACAGGGACTATATCTTTAACTCAAGCTAGTGAGAGAACCATAGTGATCAAAGAATCGAGCAATACTTCTGGAGGAGTTAGAATCAGTTTACACGAGACAAGTTCCATACAAAGAGCTAGAGTTCTATCAATGTGTCACTAATTTTGTAACAGCTACAACCACCCTCCAAAATTTTTCCTTCGCTTTGTTTTTCAGCCTCCCTACTAAAATCTCAAGGACTTGTCTTGCACTTCCCAGGTACTTGTGCTTTCATTTGAGTTTGTCTTTTTCTTTACATATTGCGTTGATTATTTTATTTGCTATCCAACCACATGCTGACCCCTTGTGAATTGGTTGCAATCTGGTTCTTGCACTGCCTTGGCAATATGCACAGTCCTAGAGGGCAACCAACCTTGCTCTCAAGAATTATGCATTTCAACCCAACAGTGAGCTTTGGCTCTAGAACTATGAAAACACAGCTAGAAACTTGTCTTCGGCTGGGAAATTGCATAGAGCATGAGAGGTAGCCAAAGCCACGCAGCCCAAGAGTTGCACAAAAGAATTCCCTCAGCTGCTATCTGATGCATGTGCTAATAGGTTGCCTAATTCTCTCTAGAACTATGCAATTTCTCCATGCATGCATGGCATCCCTTCCCGAAAAAGAAAAAAACGAATAATCAAAAAGTATCCCTAAAAAAATGGACCTATTTTTAGCAGTTGTAGTAACACAAGTTAATTTTGGAAACTTCAGCCACTTGTTACTTTTTCCTTGATTTTTGGCATACGCGTCATAAACCCTAAATCTATCAAATATATTTAATGGATGCCACTAGAGATAATTTTCACATTCGATCTTGGAGCTCTAGAATTCCCGAGGCATCTAGGAACCTTTAGCACTATTAGCAAAACTTTTCTGGGTAGATTTTGCTTCTCAAGTCTTTTGCTACTTTTTGTGTTGCTTTTGTTTCCTTGGCTTGTGTGAGTGTTTTTTCGCATGTTTTTTTGAATGGACATTGGAATTTTGGTTTGTTTTAGCTTATAGAAGTGTTATTTCAAGTTTGGAATATCCTTTCTTAAGCATCGCATGCATAACCCCATTCTTACACTAATGGTCATCGTCGTCACAACTCTCCTCACAAGATTTATTGTTCATCTATTTGATTGATTCCTACATATTTTTTATTGGATGCAACACTATTCACTCATATATGCACTATCCTTAACTCATGCATTCATATATGCTCATTTATAAGTTACGTTGTGAAGATCTGGGTTTCCTTGGCCCGGATCTAGCTCTTCCTGGTAGGCACTACACATTTCTAGATCTCAAGGATCTACCTTGGCTCGAGGAATTGCAAAGAAGTTGCTAATCACTGGATCTAGCTACACTTCTTGGAGTTCTAAGAGATATTCTTGAAGTCTTTCCCACTGGGATTGCAAAATGCACTGTCCCATCCAGCATTAAGCTAGATTGAATTGTGCATTACGTAGTTCTAGTTATCGCCAAGAGACACTATACTGTACATTAGGTAGTTCCAGTCATCAAAATCTCCCACTGGAGATTGGGACTATGCAATGCATAGATCCACTTCAAAATCCCTCACCTTTGAAAGTTAGAATTATGCAATCTTGCCCAACAATTTCCCAGTTTGTTGCATGATCGGTCCTTGATGTTCTTTTGATTTCAAGCTAACATTTGCATGCCATGAGTGTCTGCTTTGTCTCTAGGTACAACAGTTGTTGAGAATCTTCTCAGAACTATAGGAAACATGGTTTCCAAGAGAGAATGATCAAACGCTACTATAGAGAGAAGCACAAGAGATATAGTTGAACATGTATCAATGAACTTGCCAAACTATGTAGACACATAGTTACTCATAGAAAACCACATGGAGATAACATGTCAAGAAATAAAGGAAATATTTCTAGGGAGTTTCAAGGAAGATTTGGAATATTGATAGGCCTATGTCAATATCCACAAGTCAATCTTATACAGGGTTACATGTAGGTACCTCGCCTTCTCAACATCATTCTCTGGATTGTCTCACATACTGATCCTAAGACGATGACATTGAGCCGTGTTAGCGGAACATAGCTTGCCACCTTCAGGTTAGAGTATTATCATCATATGTATCACTTACCACAACTAGCGAACCACATGGATGCACTCTTCTATACTCCCAACATAAATGTGAATACTAGAGACATCATGAAGTGTTGGGCAAAAGAGCCATCGAAGTTCATGGTGACACCCAACTAGTTCTAAAAGACTAAGTCACTCGGGAAGGCCTACCAACTCTTCATCATCTTTGCATGCCATTTCTATGGTCAAGATATCACAAAGACCTTTTCGCAGAGTTGGGTGGTTGTGTTAGATCAGTTGGAAAATGAAGGAAGGTGATTCAACTGGTAAGACATGTTGGCTCTTCAGCTAAAAGGGCATGTGTCTAATGCCCAGAATCCACCAAAGGATGAGAAGGCAAGATTCTTTATGTCAGCATACCTGCTTGATGCAATCTGTGCCCAACAGTAGTTTCCTAGCATGGGTTCGACATGGACACCATCAGATGATGTTGTGAACATCTATTACAAGTTTCTCTCTCAGTGCAGCTACCGAGGAGTCATGGTGAGGTTGTCTAACAACTTCATCACCCTTGTTTACAAGATGATCTTCTAATAAGATCCACCTTGCACGTCCCAAGAAGTGATGCAGGCATTTCTTAACATTGCAAATTGGTATGCATCACCTGGTGGCACCTTCATCAGGATGTTTGGTGGCGAGAAGCCTCCACATGTGCTACTAAGGTTTCCCACGGATAAGTTGGTCATACGAGAGGTTTCTTATCACATCTCCATAGGTTTATCAATAGGAATTCATAGGAGGAAGAAGGCACCATGGCCTGCTCCTCCTTTGCGGATTGGATTTTACGAGATCTATAGCTTGAAGGATGCGGATGTTGAGAAAGAGGACTTGAAGAAGTTTTATTTTGGGACCAATATTTTCTATTTGTATGATCCCCACTACGTATGCAAGAACCACTGTACAAAGGTGTATTATCCATGAATCCACAGGGCATGTCATTAGCTAGAGGAAGACCCTTTGAGGTATTGCTACAACTCCTTTAGGATTAATGAACCAGTTAGCATGGTTATAGAATGGAAGGTAGCACTATAGGCAACAACACTATAGGAAGCAACAACAATAGCTGCAGTGAGAAGAAAACTGGTGCATGATAAATTCAAGAGGAATATTGCTGAGAACCTAGAGGTCGAGCAAAGCTACAAGTTCAAAGAATATCATCTTGTTTAGAAAATAGCTTTAGAAATAGAGGTAAAGAGGTGACAACATGAAAGTAGAGTAGAATGGAGGAAGAGAGAGAATAAAAGGTTGGAGGATGGAGAGAGGAAGTTTCTGGAAATAGAGAAGAAGCTAAAAGAAGAACAAGAGCTAAGGAGGAGAGAAAGGGAATAGAAGAAGAAAGAGGAACAAGAGGAAAGGAAAGGCGCAATGATAGAGAAAACTATAACTATACATGTTGAGGAAGAAGAGTAGTCAGCCGATGAAGAAGAGGGTGAGCAGGTGTAGGTTTGGGAACTTGCTCAGCAGGTTGAGAAAATGGTTGAAGAAACAAACATGGAGCTAGAACAGGAGCCACAGGACCAAGAAAATGATCTCATGCCACCTCCAGAATGACAACCAGTCCTGAGTGAGTAAGGAGAGGTTGTTTTCCTTAATGATGATCTAGGGATGGATGTGTAAAATCTGTTATTTGATGAGTCACAACAAAGGATTGTATAGGCACAAAGAAAGTAGCTCCCAGATGATCACACATCACCTGCGCACATAGAGGAAAGGGTGATCGTGTCAGATATTAGATGAAATCTAGCTATCATGGCCAATGCTTCTAAGGCTTATGCAAAATCCACAATCTCAACGGTCAAGTTCTTAATAGCAGAGAATGATCAAATGACAAAGGACTTATAAGAGGCTAGGAAGAGAACATAGCAGTCTACAGTATCTACTATGGCAGAAATGAATAAAGTAATACTTACTAAAGTATCAACTCTTGAGACCACCATATAAGCATTTTATATCATATTTGTCATCGTGCGCAAGGCGGTTGTCCGTCTCTATGGTTTTTAGCAATAGTGCATTAATACAACCCAAACTCTCAAAGACATCCATGTTGCTATTAAACATGTACAAGAATGGAAAATGAGGCACAAAGGATCCCCTCTTTAATTTTAGAAGATAATGAAGCCATAGGCAGAGCTAGACAAAACCTAGATTCAGATGTTGATCTGGAACTATGAGCAACTCCCTCCACTCATCACCAGAATTGAGGCTTCCTATGTGTTATCGGAAAAAATAGTGTCCATTCAGAGTTGTTAGTCCCACTAAGATGGGTAGCTATCTTAGAAACAAATAAACTAAAGTTACTTGTGTTTTTCTTTCTGAGAGATAGATGAGAGAGAAGTAGAGAGTACCAACCTTAGTGTTTTGCTTGGCTCCTTGCTTGTTTCATCCCTTCCTTGATAGAGCTTTGCCACTCCTTCCTCACTTGTCTCACTTCAAAGAAACACCTGTAGAGTCAAAGAAGAATAATACCATCAAAGCATAGAGATCTATAACCATAAACAATATAGGATCAGATATATATTAACCATACAAATGCATATATCAATACAAGATTTAGAAATATACAAGAATATGGAGGAAAACTCATATAGCTTTATTGATAGAACTAGTAGAAGAGAGGATTACAGCCCATTGGTCTAACCCAGTGCCATCCTCCTAGCATGAAAGCCCTCTTCACCTCATGAAAAGCTAGATCACCCAACACTATGATGTTTCATAGAGAAACCAACAACACTTACTTACAAAATACAAAATTCCAGCCTCTGGATCTCTAGGATGAGGGATCCATATATAGATATTTGCAGGTGGGTGAGTCAGCTTCTGGGATTTTGATTAGTGTCATTTCTCTGATGGTTCTTGGTTCCACTTGTAGATTTGATGATCTCTTACTCATCCCTGGGCGAATTCAGAGAGGCAAGTGTCAAATGAGCAGTTTCTAGAAGATTCTCTGGGTTTCCACCTTGTAAACTACCTTTGCCATTTTTCTGCTCTCGCTCATAGCACCCTACAAAAGGGCTTTTTAGTATGCATAGCACCCTCTATGTGTAACAGGTGAGATGCATCGCACCCTCAGCATGGAGCAGTTTGTATGGTCCAATTTTGACTAGTTCTGAGCAGGTTTTCAGGGAGAAGTTCTAGGAAATTATGTAATCAGCTGACCTTATTCCTTTAGGGTATGAAACAACACTTTTAGGGACTTAGAAACCCTTGGATGGACATATTTGATTGGGGTTGCAGTGCCCAAATATTTCTATAACAATTTCCCCCTAAAGCATGAGGTCGTAAATCTTCTGATGTCGGGTGAAATGCTTTATCATGAGGATCCGAGGTTTTTCAAACTGGAAGGTGACCTATAATAAGATACAATACAATACATTATCTTCATAACGTTTTCATGATCTAGCTAAGGTGGTCATTCCCATGCTCAACTTTATAAATTCATTTTCATGTACATAGGATAGACAACCGTCTATGTGGCAGACTGATGATTTTGGTAGAGCCATCATCCCTTAGCTTGGACGATTATCTGTGTAGCTATCATGTACATTTTATGTCTTTATTTTCCTGAATATCACAACCTAGATGGGTGAAACTATATCTGGGGTCTTCAAACTCGTTCAATCTTCGCCCGAAGTACAAGTTGATTCATGTGAAAATATGTTCTGATGTCGAACATGGAAAGACATTGCCTGATTACCAGCCAATGATGTAAGTTGTTAACAAGCGTGAGAGGATTCACCGATAATGATGATGACCCTCAAGGTACTGTAGTATAATTCACATGGTGTGAATACATGAGTCAATTTCAAACACCACATAAAATCTTTCGATCAAAGGCCATTGATGTATACTTGTGGCTGGAAGTGAGAAACTTGCCATTGAGGCATGCAAGCTTCAAAGTACTGAAAGGGTTGTTACTAAATCGACTTCTTGGATAGTGAGATGATGTCAACAAGATGTGATCCATTGTAGGAGGGCCTTAACAAATCCCACATCTACAACATAGAATGGAGAAAATGATTTCGTGGAGGTGAAAATGACTTGATGATACAAGGTTCAGGGTGGCAGTCATGAAATAATGGAGCGTGAAGGTATTGCAGCAAATGAGGCGTAATCTAGGTTGGTGAATTCTCCGAGTGACTTCTAGACTTGAACATATCGACGACACTGAAATGGATTGGTAGCATTAACCCCAAAAATGTATGGTACGGAGGACCAATGGTGATATGATGAGTGAACGAAATAACCCAATCTGACTCAATCATGGTGATGGAGTGAAAGTGTCATGCTTAAGAGTGACTTGCTACTAATAAATTTTCTTCAAGTTTTCTTCCCAATTTTTCCCTAGTCATTTCTAACCAGTACCTCTTTATTTTTGTCAAGCGTGAGGAGGATAACATATGCTTGTTCTATAATTTTCCATTTGGGCAAACCTATCGCTATGTTTTAACGAGCCTAATGATAGTGAAACTTGCTCTTGTTTGTAATGGACAAGTTTGTCGCTATTGTTTCAATGAGTTTAACAGCAAAGGTAACTCGGTCCTTTTCAATTTTAGAGAGTCTGAAAAGAGATAGAAAGGAAAATCCAGTAGTCCTTTTTCGTAGTATAATACCTTAAGTCTAAAAAAGTATAAAATGATATGAAAGGAATGACTTTTCCAATCACTTAAATGAGCTGAAAAAGACAAGTGCTCAATCTCTTTGTGTAATGATCCCTCAGGTCCAAAAAGATTAAAATCTAGAGGAGGAATGGCACTTCCAATGACTTTAACGAGCTGGAGAGGCCAATTGCTCGGCAATCTTTTTATATTTTATGAGTCTAAAAAGAGCTTAAAAGAGACTTGTCTTTGAGGAATGAGTGATATTTCTGGGTAGCAGTTGGTTCTAGGTAAGGTTTGGAACTTTTCAATCATAGCAGTGTAAAGAATGTGGTTAATTGAATCACTCTTCAAAGTTGTTACTCAAAAGGCTAAACAATCAAGTGGAGGCGGATGATCGGCTATAAAGTGGAGGTGATTGTAAGAACACGACGAAGGCTCAAAAGCTGATAGTAATGCGATCACAAAGGTTATTTACCAGAAGTGGGTTCATTTTTCAGTGAGCTTAAACTCTGGGGGAACAAATGCTCATAACTACGTTTATTTTTTAGCGAGCTTGAACTTTGCGGAAACATTTCTCGTTCCAGTTGTATAATAGGGATATCTCTCATCAGTAGGTTCATTTTTTATGGAGCTTTCCCCATGCACAATTTTTCTCCAAAGCCCTTTTTTATGCAAGCTAGGAATGACCCACCTACGAGGTTAAAGGGTTGAGAACCTACAAACTAAGAAAACAAACCTAGAAACTACGAAAATAAAAGGTCATTTTTCACTTGCATGCAAAAGGTTTGCACATTGCCCCAAGGTATAAAGAGAAGTAGAGTTTCCAGGTCACCATATGGAAGTTCTCGCATTTGCAATATTTTCCATCCACATTTGCAGACAAAACACTTCCTTGGCTCTGTCCACCGAAATAGACAAAGGTGAATGGTGGGAGGCATCCACTCACATAGATTTGACGAGGGAATCTTATTCCTATCTAATCCCATTTTCCTAAATGAATGGGTGTGTCAGACTAGTCATATATCCTCTGTGGAAACCTACCCTATACCTAAAGTTTTCCTGCTGCAGCAGACCAGGATGCATGCCCCCCTAGGTTTAGGCACATTCATCGATCATCAGGTGGGTGGGCTAGAGGTTGATGAGACATTCCTTTGCAAAAAGACCAGTTAGGGATGGTATTTGACTATTAGCTGTGTTTGAACCAGGAAGTGAAAGCTGGTCAATGAGCTGGACTATTCTGCCTTCATACGGGAAACACATCACCTTAAACAGTGAGGAAACAATAGCTCCCATGCTATAAATGTAGTCACGTCCAAGGAATAGCTTGTAATCTAATGGCCCTTGGACTACCATCACATTCAGATAAATGGATTTCCTTCTCAAAGTTATAGGAAAATTTGGAAGGATCCCTAACGGTTGACTGGTTCCTTTCTTGAAGCCTGACCGGTTTCAAATCTCAGGCAGAAGCAATGGTGAACCAAGTACTTTCCAAGCAGTTGGGGAAAGGATACTCACGGAGGCCTCTTCATCTATGACTGTACCAAACATGATCATTCTATAAGCTTGTACTATGATTCAGAATGGTACATGAGATGGTAGGTGGGGTATCCCTAGTAGATTCCAATCAAAGGAAACAATTAGATTACTTGGAGGAGGGACCAAATAAATGGCCAGATGAATCTCTGACAAACTTCCTTCCTGCAATAAAGGAATGGGTAGATTTTCCCGAGGTTCATCGTATTCTATGTTAACAAAAATAATTTGAACAGTGTCGTTCTCATTGCCTTTGGTGATTGTATCATCTGAAGGTAGACCTTCTGAAGACAAGACTGGGCCGACTACCATCTCGACCTATTGACTTTGGTCCTGTGTGGACTTAGAGGGTTTATCTTCAATGATAGACGCTTCAACCGACAACAAACGTGTGTCATTCAGATTTTCAACTAGTGATGGACTCGGCAAGAGTTTGTTGTATCCATGAGGAAGCCGTAGTGGTGAAGAAGGACGCTATCCAAGACTCTTTTAGCTTCGTCTAGGAGGGGACAATGGTGGAGGGCACGATCGCCTTCACACAATCTACAAGGAAATTTAGATCTTCCTTTTTGTCCATTGACTTTGTTTTCACTGGTTGACGGTGTACTTTCAAAATGATCGTCAAATATTGAGGACACCGGATTGTGCAAGCGGGGAGACCAGCCCCTTAATATCCATGGGATGCAAGGACAATCTCGATGATAGTGGTCTCTTTTGCAAATGACACATGGAGATTTAGGTTTGGATGGTGTAGTGTGTGGATTTTCACCAGATTATGCATGGTTCCCCCTTTTGCCATTGGCTTCTTCTTCTTCTTCTCCTTCCCTTCCTTCCTCTTCTCAGTTACTTGGTTTTTAGTTTTACTAGCTTCACCAAGTAAAGAGGAAGAAGGAGAGGGAGAAACAAACAAAGTAGAAGGTTGGGGGGTAACTCTAGTATCATCTGGTTGCTGATTTGATTACTCAGGGACCATGGTGTTTTGAACGATAGAGGTCGAGAAAAGCCATACTGGTAGGCCAATTGTAAGTCCTAAAAGGGACAATGTAGCCATATGAGGTGCACCAACATCTCCCCAAGAGGAGAAGGGACTAGGATTCCCCCCAAGGGGAAATCCTTGATTGGTGGACTCCATTTTCTCAATCTAAGACCAACAAGGGAATAATGATGTTATTCCAATTAAAATAAATTTTATGATGCTTTGACGCAATTTTCTTTTTCAATTTTAAAGAGTCGAGAAAAAGCTAAAGATGACTCTGGTCGCCTTCGATTTTTAATGAGCCTAAAGTGACAAGTGCTCAGATGGACCTTTTCTTTTGAGTCTAAAAAGGAATGAAAGTGACTACTCTAGAAATCTAGACAGAGGGATTGCCAAACCAATCGCAAAACTACAAAATAATTTTTATGTACGACAGTCAATCTTCTTGAATGTTGTGTTCAGTGCATTGCGATCGATAGGGCAGCAAACATAGCTTCCTAAGGATAAAGGATATAGCCTATTGTGGTCTCCAAACATATACTCGATGGTATGTGGGAGCACAAGTCTGTACTAGCACTTTTCGTATCAAGGAGGAGGAATTAGCCAACCTACGATGAAAACGATAGTTACTAGGCTTTATGACACCGGAATACGTCTCTAGCCTAGACTTCTAGATGTTGTGCGTTAGGTTCCGAAGTGTTTTTATGTTCATTGAAATTTATTTTACAGTTGATCTTTCTTAAGAAGTTTACCTTTAAGGTTCACCGCGTGATGTAGATATACAATTCCTAAATATGCAATCTAAGATGATAAACAATTGTTTACTTTCTTTTGCAATGAAAATCCTAGCTACTAAGGAAAGAGAAGTAAAATCCTACCAACATAGAGCAGAGAGCACACACTAAGATGCAATGTCCTAATTCAATTTCCACATGTAGTCTAAATGAAAATGCACATGCATGTATTTTTTTTTTTCAGTTTCCTTAATGTGAGAATGACAAAAAGAAAACTAAGTACAGATCTAAACTATCTTTTCTCAAAGCGACACTTTAGCAATTTCTTGTTCAAAAATGAAAGGAAGACTAAGACGACACTTTCAATTTCAACTTGAAAACTGCTTTTGACACTTCAAAGAATTGATGATTCAAATCAAATACAATAGAAAAAGTGTAATCGGCTATCTAAAAGAGGAAGATTGTATGACACTCTTTTCTTTGGCTGAAAAGGACACTTGCGACACTTTCAAATCAAAAGATGACAGTTCGATTAAGCTACTTTTTGCAAAGGAGGATTGTAAATGATGAAAAACACACTAAAAAAATTCACAATTCCTTACAGTGGAGACTGAATAATGCAAAGGAAGAGAGTTTCAATAGTGATATAATGATCACAGACAAAAAAACTATTGAATAAAGCTAAAGACAATGAAGAGAAAACTAAAATCTGGAAGCAAAAATAGTCTCACCTAATCATCACACCTGTAACATGGGGAAACAAGGATGCATCTCACCTGCAGCACATGGGAGGTGCGATGCATCCAGACTGCGAATGAGAGACAGTGCAATGGTCCAAGGATGAGACTGAGCTTGGTTTTGCTTACAGTTTGTAGCTAAGTTTAGGGGTTTAGGCTGAGCTTATGATATGCAGTAAAAAGTATAGGTGCTGACCTAATGAGGTTATTTGAGCTACCTCCAGGGCACTTAGGATGTTTTCAATTAAGATGTTTAGTTCATAAACTAACCCGGAGATTGACTGAAGTAGCATTGATCTACTTTGCAGTTGCATAGCAAAAGCAGTTCCAAGGCTACCTGGCGTAACTTCAGGCTTCATCTGTAGTTTATAAAGCAAACAACATTGACTAACAATCAAACTATTCATTCCCCAATGGACTCGCCATTTTGTTATTGGGAAAACTACTTTCCATTCAGAGCTGGTAGTCCCACTAAGAAAGGTAGCTATCTTAGAAACAAACAAACTAAAGTTATTTGTGTTTTCCTTTCTAAGAGATAGATGAGAGAGAAGCAGAGAGTACCAACCTCAGTCTTTTGCTTGGATCCTCTCTTGTTTCCTCCCTCCTTTGATAGAGCTTTTCCACTCCTTACTCACTTGTCTTGCTTCAAAGAAACACCTGTAGAGTCAAAGCAGCATAATACCATCAAATCATAGAAATCTATAACCATAAACAATATAGGATCAGATATATATTAACCATACAAATGCATATATCAATACAAGATTCTGAAATATACGAGAATATGGAGGAAACATCAAATAGATTTATTGATAGAAGTAGCAGAAGAGAGGATTACAACCCATTGGTCTGACCCAACGCCATCCTCCCAGCATGAAAGCCCTCTTCACCTCACAAAAAGCTAGATCACCCAACACTATGATGTTTCACATAGAAACCAACAACACTTCCATACAAAATACAAAATTCTAGCCTCTGGATCTCTCAGATGAGGGATCCATATATAGATATTTGCAGGTGGGTGAGTTAGCTTCTGGGATTTTGATTAGTGTCATTTCTCTGATAGTTCTTGGTTCCACTTGGAAATTTCATGATCTCTTACTCATCTCTGGGCGAATTCAGAGAGGCAAGTGTCAAATGAGTAGTTTCTAGAAGATTCTCTAGGTTTCCACCTAGCAAACTGCCTCTTCCATTTGTCTGTTCTCGCTCATCGCACCCTACAGAAGGGATTTTTAGTATGCATCGCACCCTGTATGTGTAACAGGTGAGATGCATTGCACCCTCAGCATGGAGTAGTCTGTATGGTCCAATTTTGACTAGTTCTGAGCCGTTTTTCAAGGAGAACTTCTGGGAAATGATGTAATCAACTGACCTTGTTCCTTTAGGGCATGAAACAACACTTTTAGGGGCTTAAAATCCCTTGGTTTATGGACATATGTGATTGGGGTTGTAGTGCCCAAATATTTCTATAACACTATGTATGGTTGTTCAAGAGTTTGGATGTCATAGTGAGGACAAAAAAGATTCCTTCAATTGGATCACTCATTCAGGCCATGAAGAAGAACCAAGTCCTATTGGAGGTTGATAGGTACATAGAGAAGTTGATGTGTGAGGGCACCAATGATGATTTGTAGCTGAGTGTAGTCAACATGCAGAATTACATAGGTGGTCCAGCCACACTCAGGAAAATGTTGTGCATGCTTCAGGATGACTTGGATATAGGTTTTAGAACCATATACTTAGAAGCCATCAAGGCAAGAGGCCGCTTCAAGAAATACATCACCAAATAGTATGGGGGCACAATAGCATAGTTCCAAGCTTGGTATCAGTTCGTCACTGAAGACAATCAAGAGAATGTTGTTGAGTTGGTCTTTCCACAAGACCCCAAGTGATGTTGTTTGTCTTGTTAGGCTGAATCAAGCCTCTTTTTTCCCACATGGTTATATGTGAAATTTGCATATTATTGTAAATATGTTGTAAGTGAAAGTCCAAGTGTCAGTAATGGAATGTGAATAGTCACTATGTAATTTGAAGAGTCATGAGGATAGTGAAAGAGTCAAAGGGGAATGTCAAGGGTCACTCCACCCTTTGTTATATATAGAACTTCATAACTCATAGTAGAGGCTTTTGGGAGCTAAGATTTTGGCTAGGAATTGCTTAGAGAAGGCTTGGAGAGTATTGTGATGAGCCTTGGCTTCTCCACAGCGTAGAGAAAGTACATCTCATTGGAGGAGCAGGTGGTGTCGACTATAACATTCCACTATTGGGGCTAGCGGTTATCAATGTTGTATGTATGGATGGAACTTTCACTTAATAATAGATAAAAATTATCCAAAACACTTTCATGCATATTTTTTTATTGTAGTTGGAATATTATGGTTGCTTTAGCAATGTATGTTATTCAACTTATGCATTTGTGTATGAACTATTTTGTATGCAATTGCATGCATCTTGTTGCAGACGTGTTGTTGGATTAACTTATCACTTTGGTTTGTGGACTATCATGCTTTCCAGCTTGTGATGTCATTACACTCGTTTGTTCCTTTCAGGTTGCGTACTATTACAGGCTTCTAAGGGACAAAATTCCTCCCCCCCTCCCATGTGTTGGAAAACCCATGCATCTCACTTGACTTGCTACAAGATCACACACTTGCTTCCAACAAAGTTATCACACTTACCTCTGTGTCCTACCACGTTCAAGGCACTACTTTACTGCCCACTATTGGGACTCCTACTCCAAATGGTCTGAGGTCTAATTGGGACTTCTTACCAGGGAGATCCCGTGACATGTTGGCGGGTCCAACATCATCAACAATTTATTATTAAAAAAAGAGCAAGGAAGAAGCGTATGATCTTTCATTTCAAAACTCTAAAAAGGATGAAGAAATATTACTATTTGGATGAAACATCTTTATTCAAAATGTACTATCAGTGGATTCATCAAATGGAACTAAAACCAAAAATAAAATAGAGTACTAAAACATATATGAGAGCTGATTTATTGAGTCAAACATTGTCAAACTTATAGGTAATCTTAGGCCCTAGATCTGCCTCAATTTTGGCCTTATTTACATCATTTTTTTATGTCCTTAAGAGGTCAAAACCAAACCCTTGTAGAGTTTACTGTTCACTAGTATCAAATGCATTTAATTCAATTTATTGTTCACTGGTATCTAGGGCTTACAAGAGATAAAGGCATTTTTTATGTTTTTGGAGCTACCAATGGATAAGGATGGTGCTTGATCTCTCATATAAATAAGATAAGCAATTTAGGATTAGAATAGAGTTTAAAACAATTTTACATGCATTCCTAGCCATAAATATGCTAGACGTCTGAGCATATGAAGATATAAATGTAGCCCAGATTGATTGAAAGAAAAATATTCCCAATTTTTTTTCTTAAATATTTATTAGTCTTTATTAAAATAGAATTGTTATGAAACCAGCTCAAAAAAGATAGAAAAGATAGATCAACGCCTTAGAATTCAGCCTCTTCGAGGGGGCAACCTCCTTTACATTACATAAATGAACAATTCTTGGATGATACAAATGAAAAGACCTCCTTTCTATATATAGGAGTCTAAGGGGTCATAACAGAATTATAGCCGGCATAACAATAATAATCTAAGGGCACACTAATAACAATAATGGGCTTCTATGGGGCACAATAGTAACAATCTGGGCACTACATGGGTACATCAATATAATAAGTGGGTTGTACTAATAACAATAAGGGGTTACACTAGTAGTATAGGGGCCTAACAAGAATTGTAATAAATTATTTATTGTTATTAAATTGTTTAATCTTAATTGGAAGCTAATAGGTTCAAATACACATAAAATATACACTTAGTCAACAAAATAATCATGTTTCCAGTGTTTTTACATGCCACTGGGCTATTACAAAAATCTATAGAACCAAGGTCCTTGACACAATTTGGTTGAGAGAGGAGGAAGCCTTAATAAAATAATAAGGCCTACCAAAAAATTACTATAGGTTCCAACCTTCCAACCTTAGTCAGGTATGTCTAATCTTGATATATGAAAAGAGTCACATCCTCCAGCTACCAAGGAAACTGAAACACAAATGCATATAACTAGTGCTACTATAGAAAATTGCATTGGATGAGGTGGTAGCTTTTTTATAGAAAGCTTAAAAACAGTCATAGGCCACACCCCAAGGGTCAGGTAACAATAATTGTCATGGATGGAAAAAAGTAATATTATGCTACCCTAATCTAATTTTTCCAATAGATCTGATCTAGGCATACCTTTCATTCATCAAAAAGCAGGAAATAATATCATATGTCAGAGATTAGTCTATTAACTAGACCGTTGACAACAACAATTAATGAATTTCTAGGCATTGTTATGTTTGTTATTGAAAATCAAGCTAGCAAAATTGTTGTAGGGTTATTTCTAGCATATTTTAGAGTTCACAACTTGTAAACAACTTCATATGACAGGAAGAACTTCCTAATTGAGGATGTTTGACCTTCCAACATATGCATGTGTGCTATACCAAATAGAAATTAGTAAATTGGATTAGGATTTGTGCATTGATGATGTTGTTTCATGGTTTTTCCATGCTTTTAACGTGACATTGGCTATATATTTGATGGAGAAGTGATCTATAGAAGTTTTGGGAATTATGATTGTTGAACAATAATGCTATTGTGGAAGAGAAAATTTATGCTGACAACTTTTTCATGATAGTTGTGCAGCAGTGATCCCATCACTTGCATTCTACAATCCTTCATAGGATATGTCGTAGCGTGTTTTGGGCTTGTTTGAGGATTTGAAATAGTAGACAGAACTTTATTCCCATATTTATTTTTAGCATATAAGGTAGTAATATCACTGGGCATGGGTGTATTGAGAAGCATTTATTTACATCCTATTGGTGCTTTATTTTTGGAAAATATCAAGTCACTCAGAATTAGCACTACATGTAGAAGTTATTAGTCCTGTTTGATCCTTTTTCCCTCATGTTTTAGTGAGAAAAATATAGTCCTACAAGGAAATCATATCGTAAAAATTGTCTATAGAGGACCATATAAAACCATTATAGTTCCAACAACCAATGTAAATAAAATTCCTTCCTCCCCCCACCCTACTTGACCTGAAAATACTTCCATTTAGAAGCCCCAACATGTAGAAGGAGAATCTTTCCTAAGGTCACAAGTATTGTCTTCTTTCCTGCTTGTTACTAGTCATTCTTTGGCTAACTTGAATTCTTCTACTTGTAATGTTGTAAGATTGGCATCCAGAAAAATATTTTTGGGTAGTGAAGTGGGTTGGTTCTTGGATTTTCCCTTTGATGAGGAGAACCAATTGATGTGGGAAGAGTCTATTGCTCTTCAATCCATTTCTAGGTTGATGTCTGAAATAAATGATGTCATGGATGAAAGAAAGGCTTATCTAGAGACGATTTGAAGAAAAAGTGGGAAGGCCATAGACTCTTAAGATTGAATTCCTTAATGCATTGGAGTGTTTCTTATATATAGTTGGATTGCACCATAACCTACACAATTAGGGAAAACATCTTCCACTCTACCACTTGGACCCAAGATTTAAGGTCAACAACTTGTTTATGTAGGAAATTGTTGATGGGACACTGCCTCATTTTTCCAATTTTCCTACTAAGAAATAACTTAGGCTACCTATATTTTACATCAGCCTCCTCTTTACAGAGGTTTCCCATTCCTTAGCCTATCACAACCACTCTTATGCAAAATTTCTTTGTACCAAAACCTCCAAAATCGGGGATCCTTCTTGACTCTACCACCTGGTCCCGGGGTTAGTGCTCATCAACTTGTTTATGCAGGAATTAGTAATGGGTTACTACCTCATTTTTCCAATTTCTGGCTCCAAAATATCTTAGGCTACTTTTCTTTGATAATATATTTCTCTTTATGGATGTTTTCCATTCCTTAAGGGTGGATTGGAGGCGTCAATTTCGAAATTTCTTATTTGTTGATAGAGTTGTTGGCTTCCAACTTTGATTTCTCAACCTTGTTCTCTAGTTTGATTTTATATTTCGTCTTGAGTTTGTTGACTTGATTCATGAGGGTCTTCATCCCATAGTGGAACTTCCTTTGTTAGGTTAAACAAAAAAGGAGTGGTTTATGTGATATAGGTTTTTTGTATCATTTCTGTATTAAAATTTTGCATGTATTGGTGTCAAATCTAGCTTAATTTATTGATACACAAGTCCTTGATATTCACTTTTCACTAGTTTCAATATCTTTAAGCTTTTAATCTTAAATATGAGGCATGGGGTTGTATGACATGCATGAGGTACACACTATAGGTCCATGTACCATTTTTATTCCACACATGTTGATTCTACAAAGTCTTGTTTGATTTGTTGATATATAGGCCCTACACATTCACCTAGCATTCTTTGTTATACCTTGCACTTTTTGTTTGATATTATTTGCAGCTGAAGCCTATGATGTATCAGATGCATAAAATTGAGGTGTTTCCTTTCTCTTCACATCTTGTATATCTTAACTTTCTTTTGAATATTCTTTCTTATAATGTTTAACTCAATCCAAAATCATTCACTAGAATATTGAATATGGATCTGGCATTAAAAAAGTGGGTACTTCAAGGAGTAGTTGGAGGAAACATGTATCTGGCTATGCAAGTCAACCTATGTCATTTGTTTCAAGTGGCATAATGAAATATGATTATGTTGTTGTTGACACAATTGTTTCCTGTATAAGTGGAATTGAAGTGAGTTATAGTCCTATCTCAACTGGGAATTTCTACCAACAAAAAGGTTTGCGAAGCTCAACCAAGTTGGGTGGTTTTGAGGTTCATACAAAAGGATTTGGTTCCAGTTGATGGAAAAAATGGGTTTTGTTGAGGGGGATGATTTGGGGAAAGATGGGCAAGGTATTGTCCAAGGTAGGTCTTCTCAGCTAGGAAGAAAATCATAGCTTTTGGACATGTTGAATTTAAGTATTTAAAGAAAAAAAATAGATCATGTACTTTATTCATCATAGAACAATAATATGAAACCATTTTTCTCAATGTCACCTCGATCTACTACATTAAAATTGATTAAAGCATCAAGATTGAAACCAAATTTATGCACTAAACCAATTATTCTTTTCTGGAAAGAGAATGAAAATATCACTTTAATATAAAATTATAACCAAGAGATTTCCCTCTGAATCTTTGAAGTTTACCTATTTTCACAAATATAAAGTCACAGATAGCCCTACAAGACCTCTAGAGATCAAACCTTGTACAAAAATGATGCCGATGTCATACAAAATTTGCTACCCCATGGAATGTTAAGAGGATTTAGGAAATGAAATGATGAAAGTTTTATATAAAGAATCCATATCAAATAAGAACTGATGGGCCTACTATTCAGTTAGCTTCTCTGGTGACCCCATGTTCTTCAACCTCAAAAATCATTCCCTCTGTTAGGATATTCCGACACATAGGAAATAGTTAAGTATAACTTGGTCTAGTATAGAGTTAGGTAAAGTGTGTTTCTTTACTATGTACTTTTGTAACTTACAATCCGACGGTCACGATATGTAGTGATCCGACGGTTCATTCTCTCCTCGGTATTACCGACACTTTGATCCGTGGCTTAACACCCGATTGGTCCATGATCTCTATTTAAAAGAGCATGGAGGGTCATTTGTAGGTTAACTGTTCAGGAGAGAATCTTATGTAAATTTTCATTCTTTTATTAATAAATTGCCTAAAGTGGCCGCGTTGGCTCAGGCCGTGGACTGTTTCCCTCTTTGAGGGTTTTAACCACGTCAAAAATACTGGTGTATTGATTTGTGATCTGTTTGTGAGTGGTGTCCTTTGGTGTTCTGTTTGAGGAACTTACCCTGTAAATTCCTACATGGTATCAGAGCTATTTGAGGGCCACGTCCATTGGTGATCCAAATCTGAAGCCGGTAGAACTGCATCTGATTGCCGCTTCCTAGATCTGTTGTTTCTGACTGCTTTCAGGCTGAGAGGACTGCTCTGTTGTGTTAGGAACGTCTGTTCCAGTGAGGAACCCATTTTGTTTAACGCGAAAAGGTTTCAGGTAGCCCTAGCTACGTCATTTTTAAGATCTAGAGGTATAGAGTGTTTATTTGCAGTTTCTAGTTATTTTCTCTCTGTTTATTATTTTAGTTTATTTAGCTTCTTTTTTTTTTATTACCAGATATATACCTTTCATTTCTGCGTATGCTCTTTGCCCTGTGACTCTGTGTGATCTGGGCAAATCAGAAACAGAGAGGAAGGATTTTTCTCATGCGTATGCTCTTTTCCGCTGCACCTTAATGTGATCTCGGAAAATCAGAAACATTGAGGAAAATATTTAGTTTCCGGGTAAAGCTAACTTCAAGCTACAAGGGTTTGTTTTTCTTTGTATGTCCATGCTAGGTTTTGTGTTTTTTGTTTTGTAGGGAAAAAGAGCTTTCTCAAGCAAGCACGCAACCCAAAGCTTCAGTGACCAGAAAAGCAAAGCCCCCCTCCCCCCCCTCTCTCTCTCTCTCAAACTCTTAGTCTAGCTCACTTGGTTCAAAACTAATTTATGAGAGTAGAGGTTTTGAGTTCAAGTCTCCTTTTTTTTGGAAAGGGGACATTTTTTTTTTATTTCTGCACATTCCCGCACTTCGTCAGCGCCTTCATCAACTTTTCTTCAAAAAGCCATAACGTCTTCATCCGGAAGCCATTTTCAGAGCCGTTTTTTTTTAACCAGCCTAATTTTTTGAGATCTTTCCATTGGAACACTTAGTTTCGGCATATATAGCTTCAATTTATGTTAAAATGGAAATTTCATGCCAAGTTATTCTTGA
>APFE030625682.1:5168-23677 GCA_000404065.3 Pinus taeda | reverse complement strand
AAAGAATCCTAAGAAGTCATATCCTAAAAAGAATGGTACTAAACCAAACAAGGGTCCTAAGCAATTTCAGCCTCAAAAATGAAAAATCATTTCACTAGAATGATAAGGCAAATAAAAACAAAGGCAATAAGACTGATAGACATTGCAACTTTTGTAATCGAGATGGCCACTTAGAATCCAAATGCTTTAAGAAGATGGAAGCCTTGGAAGCAGCAATGAAGAAGCATAACATCCATTTGGAGCACTCTTCAACTTCAACTTCATCTTCAGGAATGGCACTTTCTGCATGTGGTTGTCAAGCATCTCGGTCTGGCTATGCACTAAACGTATCTTCTTCCTCTCATTCTCATGAGTGGCTCATTGATTCTGGAGCTTCTTATCACATGGCCAAAAACAAAGCCATGTTTTCTTCTTTAAATGATTGTAACACCAAAAATATATATGTTGGTGATGATAGATCTCTTAGTGTTGTAGGGACTGGAACTGTTCATATAGACAATGGTCAATTTAATGATGTATTATGTGTTCCAACCTTATCCTGCAACCTCCTATATGTATATCAGATAACTCATTCAGGTGAAGGTAAAATCGTTGAATTTCACCTCACGATGCTGTAATTAAGGGCCTAAGAGATCCTAGACAGATTTTTAGCTACTGGCATTGCTGATTTTTCTACAAGGTTGTATAAGTTTCACAACTTTGGGTCATCAAATCTTCCCTCGATATTTGTTGCTCATAATGATGAAGTGAGCAAACTTTGGCATGAGTGATTTGGTCACTTAAACTATCGCTCCCTTTAGAATCTATGTAAACAAAATATGGTGACATGTCTTCATATGGTATCTTGCAGAGATGGTGGTTGTTCTGGATGTGTACTCAGAAAACATCATCGGGACAGTTTTGAAAAACGTGCCTCTTGGCAGGCCTCAGCCCCTTTGCAGCTTGTGCATAGTGATTTATGTGGTCCACTTCCAGTTGTTCAATTCTTTGGCTACAAGTATTTCTTAACTTTCATTGATGATTTCTCCAGACGCACTTGGGTATACTTCTTAAAACTCAAGAGTGAAGTATTTAACATGTTCTTGGCCTTTAAGGCCTTTGTTGAAAAACAATCTGGGCATCAAATTCTTAAGCTAAGATCTGATAATGGCGGAGAATATGTTAACAACAAATTCATCAACTTTTGTGCTGAGAATGGAAT
The DNA here is from genome assembly GCA_000404065.3 of Pinus taeda. NCBI lineage: Eukaryota > Viridiplantae > Streptophyta > Pinopsida > Pinales > Pinaceae > Pinus > Pinus taeda. The sequence continues at coordinate 22,476 of APFE030625682.1, read as the reverse complement.
TCAAATGCAACATATTGTTCCATATACTGCACAACAAAATGGTGTAGCTAAAAGGAAGAATCGCACCTTAAAGGAAATGGCTAATTGTATGCTTCAATCTAAAGGACTTAGTCTTAATTATTGGGCATAAGCAATTAACTGTGCAAATTACATAATAAATTGCACTCCTACTAAGGTTTTAAAGAATATCACTCCAGAAGAAGCATGGAGCTCAATTAAACCAGATGTGAGTCACTTTCGTGTTTATGGAAGTGAAGCATGGGCCCATATTCCAGATGAGAAACATAAAGCTTTAGAACCTAAGAGTGAAAAATGTATTTTTGTTGGATATTCTGAAGATGTCAAAGGATATAGACTTATTCTATTTAAGTCAAAAAAAATTATCATTAGAAGAGATGTAAAGTTTGATGAAAATATATCAGCCTACGAGCCTAGTTCGGCGAATGTGCCACCTCTCTCTATCTCTTCTACTTCTGAACCTATTTCTTCTTCAGATGATGAAAGCGAGGATGACAATCCTCCTCCACCTTCTCAGGATCCTCCTTCAACTCCTCCACTTCCAAAATGGGTCTGTGCTACTCGGGATGTAGCAGGTGATCTTGGCAATGATCCTACAGATCAGCGTCGTACACGTTCTCAGTTCGAAAGAGCCTCTTCTTTACTGGCTCAAGTCTCAGCGAATTATGATCCTGAGACCTTTGCAGAAGCTTCAGGCCATCCAGATTGGGACGTAGCTATGAATGAAGAATATCGTTCTTATTGGAAAATGATACATGGGATCTTGTTCCTCTACCAAAGGGACGAAAACTTGTTAGATGCAAATGGGTTTACAGAACCAAGTATGGACCAGATGGGAAAGTTAATAAACATAAAGCTCGTCTTGTTGCTAAGGGTTTTTCACAAGTTGAAGGCATTGACTATACTGAAACCTTCTCCCTTGTTTCCAAAATGAACTCTGTCCACCTTGTTCTTTCCCTTGCTGCCTCTTTCAAATGGGAAGTCCATGAGATGGATGTTAAATCCACCTTCTTGCATGGGGACTTGCATGAAGAAATCTATATGGAACAGCCTATTGGTTTTATACAAACAGACTCCAGTCTTGTATGTTGGCTTAAGAAATCCCTTTATGGTCTCAAGCAAGCTCCTCGAGCTTGGTATGCCAAAATGGATAGCTTTCTTCTAGAATCTGGCTTTTCTAGGTGTCATTCTGACAATACTATCTACACCAAGAAAGTGGGAAAGTCTCTTATCATTCTTGTTCTTTATGTTGATGATCTTATCCTCACGGGTAGTGATCCCAACCTTATCAACCATGTGAAGTCCAGCCTTAAAAAGAAGCTTTAAATGACAGAATTAGGACACTTGCATTATTTTCTCGGTCTTCAAGTCTTGCAATCCAAGAAAGGTATTTCCCTTTCCTAATCCAAGTATGCCTATGATCTTCTACGCCATTTTCACATGGAAGACTGTAAGCCAGCTCCTTATCCCTTTTATTCTGGAGTCAAACTCTCAGTCACTTGTACTTCCCCTAAAGTTGATACTACCTTATACCGTCAACTTGTAGGAAAGCTTTTGTATCTAACCCATACTCGTCCTGACCTTTACTTCGTTGTTGGCCTTGTTGCTTGGTTTATGCAAACCCCACGTGAAAGTCATTGGAAAGAAGCTAAAATAATACTTCATTATGTTCGAGGTATAGTTTAGTTTGGAATTCATTATAGTGCTGAAGCATCTCCTCTATTGGTTGGTTTCACTGGTTCCGATTGGGCTGGTGACCCTGATGATCGGAAGTCTACTGCCGGTTATGAGTTCACTCTTGGTTCAGGACCTATTACATGGGCTTGCAAGAAACAAGGTTCCATTTCTCTTTCCTCAATAGAATCAGAGTATCGTGGTGCCATAGAAGCTAGTAAGGAAGCCTTGTGGCTTCATCAGATCCTATTAGAGTTTGGCTTTCAGCAGCAGCATCCGACTACACTTTGGTGTGATAATCAAAGTGCCATTCAACTATGCAAAGATCCAGTCCAACATCAGCGTAGCAAACAAATTGAACTGCACATGCACTTCATAAGAAAGCTCATTCACAACCATGTTCTTGAAGTGCAATATTGTTCAACCGATGATCAAGTTGAAGACATCTTTACAAAGGCCCTCACAGAGGCGAAATTTACTAAACTTCGATTTATGGTTGGAGTTCAGGAAGTTGTCACTAAGGGGGGATAGGCTCTAGTGCCTCCTTCCTTCTCCTATTGTGTCATATTTGTAAATCCTTCAATCCTATCCCAAGTTGTTCTTAAGGGGGGATGTTAGGATAATCCGACACATAGGAAATAGTTAAGTATAACTTGGTCTAGTATAGAGTTAGGTAAAGTGTGTTTCTTTACTATGTACATTTATAACTTACAATCCGACGGTCATGATATGTAGTGATCCGACGGTTCATTCTCTCCTCGGTATTACCGACACTTGATCCGTGGCTTGACACCCGATTGGTCCATGAATTCTATTTAAAGCGCATGGAGGGTCATTTGAAGGTTCACCGTGCATGAGAGAAACTTATGTAAATTTTCATTATTTTATTAATAAATTGCCTGTAGTAGCCACGTTGGCACAGGCCGTGGACTGTTTCCCTCTCTGAGGGTTTTAACCACATCAAAATACTGGTGTATTGAGCTATGATCTGTTTGTGAGCGGTGTCCTTTTGGTGTTCTGTCTGAGGAACTTACCCTGTAAATTCCTACAATTTATCTAGGGGAATGAAACTACTCAAAACCCCTTCCTATCTTTATTTCATTAATCAAAGAATAGATATGAATACACATGCTTGCTCAGTCTGAGCACAACCTGCACCTATATAGTCTTTCTCTTTGCTTCACATATTGAATCTGGCAAACACTTAACCAATTTTCCAGTCTACCAAGCTCCTATTTCCTTGCCTTGTTCCTTGAGGAATTAAGCTCCTATTAATTAGGAAAATCCTGCGCAATCCTTCTATGTTGATCCTCTGACTGCATGCACCACCTGTACACTTCGAAATAGTCTACAACTAATAGTACAATGCCTTGAAATCTCTATCTCAACTGGGTAACTTGAATTCTCTGCATGCATTTTTTATTTTGGGCTGATTGATTAGTTAATTGGTTAATCACTCAGCTAAAGTTATACTTCCACACTTGGACCTTCCACTAGTTACTCTAGTAGTTAGAACTAGTTTAACTGACCATAACTTAATTTAACTAAAATATATTGCTAGGAATCAGAAATAAATCATACTAAACTAAACTCAAGGTTCCCCTACTCAAATTAACTGAGTTAATAGCGTCAAAAGTGCCATGTCACCTCAGTTAACTACCTCCAAGATTTCTTATGAAAATAGAAATTTGAATTTTAATATATTTGACCAAGGCAAAGTCAAACTTAGATTTTCTTGTTGCATTTTTAACAACCTCTCGCGTAATAATCCATCGACTTACTATTACACCATGCCGTGAGTCTTAACATATAAAGGGAAAAAACCATATTTATTGTTTAACGATTCGGCGGTTAGGAGTAGTGAGTGAGATGATGGATGCACCTGAATGACATGACCCGTGATTATATTACATGTAATGTAACCCGACGCAATGGAGGTGAGGGCGTCGGGTGGGCCATGACCCCCAGTCCCATAATTGCATGCGGGAACCAAGGGCAAGGGGCAATGACCAGTTTTTTTTTTTGTAATATATATTAAAAACCAACGCAACTACCAGTAGGCGTGGAGGATTGAATCCTAGACCTGTTGTATAATAACCCATATGCCCAACCAGTCAGGCTAGGCCCATTTTGTTGAATGGGATGTGAGACTAGAGGTTTTTTTAGCACAATTTATAGTGCCTTTTGGACAAATGACGATAATTTGGTCATCCTAAGGCCTTTTTGAGCACAAGAAGAGCCTAGATAGGGGTTTTTTACTCTTCTGAGCATGACAGTAGAGTAAGTTTTTAATTTTGAGGCTCATAGATGGATGTTTTGAGCAAGTCAGCCTTAGAGCCATAATGTTGTCTGACCATTAACCTATTCATCCTCCAGCAAAAAATATGAAGCAGACGTTGTACAAAGGCACAAATGGTTTTCATTTTATGCAAAGTTTGTAATCAGTGGATTTGTACCCTTGCACACAGAGCTATAAGTTTTTCCATTGTTCTTTTTTACACATGCCTTTTGAGATGAGAATTACAGAGTGAGGGACTAGAAGGCCTAATTAAAACATAGTTGAGTATATAATCAAAAGAATAAGGAATTATTTCTCATAAGGAATTCATCTACAGATGTTTGTTTTCTCATTTGAGTGAATTATGTTCAGTTGATCTTCAAATGGTGCAAGTTGAGATAATGTAGTATCGACACTTCATTGGAAAGTGTTCATGTAGATATTTTTTTTATCTTAGATTCATGAGATGATGGTGATGATGTTGAGTATCTTTTGAATCCGAGCAACGGATTCACGGAACTAATGTTATGTTTGTGAGCACGTCCAGTTTAAGTTTCTTTTTCTTGTTGTAGAGATGACTTTGAGTGAGAGTTCTTTGTAGGAGAGACATCACTAATCATCGAGAGAGTTATTTCTTGTTTTGACAAAGATATATATATATACTCATTATTCATTTGTTGCACTCAATAAAGCGACCTCGTCATCATTGGAGTAGGGTCAGGACACGTACTCCATCATGGATGAACTATGTTATCTTCTGGTTGTACTGATGTGCTTTTTCTTCTCTCTTACATCTCCTCAATTTGTCTTTGAGTATCACATGCTTCATGTATATCATTATGTTCATTTTCATTTACCTCTTCGTGCTTGAACACTTTAGAATGAAGATAACTTATAGGACCCATTTTGAATGAATCTATTTAAGACTTTCACGATCAATTCATTCATTTTTGTTATGAATTTTTGGAGGAGGACATTTATTGGAATTTTATGAAGGAGAAATTTGAGTATCTTGTTCAGATTTCTTAAAATCCACCTGATACTAAATCCATTTCAAATCTCCCAACTTGTTGTCCTGATGATGAGTAAGTCTTGTCAACGACAAATAAACATCTTCTAAAACACAAGTCAACTTTTCTCCTAATATTGTACCAACTACCAGTCTTGACTCTTAGAACTGCATAATTACTTGTCTCTAAAGATTGTGCAATCCATTGAGCTTTCCAACTGTGCAATATATTGAGGATTAGAACTATTCAACCTTGAATATTGGCAGTCGTTGAGCTTGCAAACTATGCAATATTTCCCTCGAAACTAGAACTGTGGAGTTCACTGAGTCAGTGGATTGTGCAATCCCTTATTGTTGGGAACTATGCAGTCCCTTCTGCCAGTGAGACTGTGTATTTTCCTAAAGTAAGCTAATGCACATCCCTAGAAAATAGGATGTGCATAATTAGTGTTTGACATGTGGAACTAACTTTATATTCTGATATAGATGACAAGTGTCATTGCTCCCTTAATTTTAGGCATGTCTATTAGAAACCCTAACCTTAGCCCCATGAGGTGAAATCTATATAATAGCGCTGTCAAAGATCATTTTCACACTTAAATTTGAATCTCTAGCCTTCCTCACGAGATCAAGAAGATTTCGATATGGTTTGCACTGCTTTTCTGGTTAAGTTTCTCATGTGTCGCTTTTTGTTCATTTTTCTGTCACTTTTGTCACTTTTGCTTCTATGAGTGCTATTTTTCCCATTTCAGTTCATGGTAGCTGGCATTTCTATAAATATTAGCTTGTACAAGTGTTTCTTAGATATTTTGTTCAATTTTTACAAGTGTCACATCACCTTCTTACTTTTTTCTTAAGAGTAATTATTGCTATAGGGGATTTGTATACATGCTTGTTTTTCTTTTTACATGATCTTTTCTGGGCCATGATTTTCACTGATCTAATATATCCTAAGGTCAATCTAGACTTGTTCTTGCCGCAACATCATATCTCAATATTTCTCTCTCTCTCTCTCCCCTTGGCAGAATTACGCAATGTTCAGCAGTTGTTTCCCATCTCCAATTGCGCATTTTGCATACTTAAGCCTCAAGCTTACTTCCGTGGCCTCTGAGCCTATACAGTACACAGTAACTAGCTTTCCTAGTTATGAATTGCAAAGTTCTAGGCCTCATTCCTCATCCTTGGGCACTAAGAGTGTGCAATGCGTAGTCTCTTCCCTCTCCTTCCCAAATGAGATTGCACATTGCGCAATCTCAACTCTCAAGTTCCTCCCTTAACTGCTCGAATTGTACAACCCCTCTCTTCATAGCACATTGTGTAATCTCTAAGCTAAATTTGCCTCCTGTAGCTCAATAACTATGCAATCCTTCTCCTTTATCAGTGTTTTACTGGTTTATATTTGATTGATGAACAAATTTTCTTGATATGACTTGTTTTCCATGAGTGCCTCTCTTGTTACAAGTATTACAGGTTTTGAGCTCATCTCTTCAGCAGTTATCATCGTGCCTCCCAAGAGATCAACCTCAAAGGAAACAATAGAGATTAGTATTTATTTGGTGGTGGAGAGTCATCAAATCATTATTCCTATCCTTTCTGATACTCACCTCATCATTGAAAAGGACTTAGAAATCAATTGGCACATATTCAAAGATGCATTTACCACTAAGTTATACCCAATAGATCTAGATGATAGACAGGTGTATATCAATGTCCAATGATCAACTTTTCAAAAGGAAACTTGCAGGTTCTCATTTATCCCTTATGCAGATATCATCAAATGGATCCTGCAAGGCCTAGATACTAAGAGCATGATACTTAACAGTGTCAGTAAATGACAACTTGCTTCCTACTTGAATCAATGTCTTCAATGGATGGATGATTTGCCTCACCCAGAGGAGTACATCGATTCACACTTCTATGTTGTTACAAGTTATTCAAACACCAAAGAAGTAATCAAGACTTGGGTGAAAGATCCATCTATGTTTTTCCAGACATCCAACAAGACTTATAAGACTAGATCTCTCTTGACAGTGTTTCAATAGATGATAGGAATATGTTTCAGGATTTATGGATAGAAGGACACTTAATCCTTTCTTCAAGGATGGGTTTACATGTTGCACCAAATCATTTCATATGGGAAAGTATTCAATTGGTCTAACCTTTTAGCTCAACAACTAAGAATGAAATTAAACCAAGACAAGAATCCATAAAAGGGTAAGAAAGCAAGGTCATATAAGTATGTCTATCTATTGGATGATGTTGTGCTCGAAATTATTTTCTTGGTATAAGCTAGAATTGGAAACCCAGAGAGCCTCTTCTCCATATCTATTGCAAATCGTTGGCAGTATGCAGTTACAAAGGAGTTATCAACAAGTTGGCTAATCATTTCTTCACATTTTTGTACTGACTAATATTTGAAGAAGAAACCCCTTGAATGTCTCAAGAGGCAATGAATTCAATATCAAATATTGTCAATTTGTTTGCCTTACCAGATGGCACTTACATTAGGGTGCTTGGTTGCCAAAGACCATCTCATTTGTTTCTGAGGTATGCCACAAATCATTTTTTCATGCAAGAGCTTACTTATCACCTTTCCATAGGGTTGTCAGCAATATTGTAGAGCAAGAAGAAAGTACCTTGGCCCACCTTTCCTCTATAAGTGGGATCTTACATAATCAAGAACCTGGAGGCTACAAAAGCTAAAGTCACAAAGTTGGAAAGTTGCAGGTTTGGTACTATAGATTACCATCAATATGATCCTAAGGGAATTTGCAGGAAACATTGTGCCAAGTTGCATTTTTCTTGGTCGTGCAGGAACATCATTAGGTCAAATGAGGAAAATATCAAGAATTGTTATAATGCCTCTACGCCTCGCACACTAGGTGAATAGGCATGCCCTTCCCATGCATCTCCAAAGCATGACATCACTCTGGAAGAAAAGAATTCAGAAGAGCACAATATAATGAGCATAAAATATAAAAGGAAAGTCACTCACAGTCCAACAGAAGGACAAAGCCACAAATTCAAGGCAAATCCATCTCTCGTGAAAGTGGCTATGGTGGGAGAGAAGATGAGGAAGCAACAATAAGAAGAGCATGAGAAAAATTAAGAATAAGAGAAGGAGAGACAGGAAGAAGAGAAAATATTGAAGGAAGAACATGAGAAGAAATGTAGATGTATGAAGAAAGTGAGCTTCGAGCAGCTACACTAATGAAAGGGATGCAACAATATAGTTTGGTTCCCATCACTCTTCTAAAACACACTCACTACCCTAGCTTTGCTTTAAGAAATCAAAATAATGGTAAACACAAAACATCTGTCTTTCCTTGAGAGATGATGGTAAACCCTACAAATAAGTTCATTTTAATGTAATGTATCATTAAACATGTGAATGATCACTTACAATTCTTATGAAAAGTGGTCACAAGTTTTCACAATTGTAATCTCTATGTAATTAATTTTTTAAGTCAAATGACATATTCATGTTAATGTAATGTATCATTAAATGTGTGAATGATCACTGAAATTCTTGTGAAAAGTGGCCACAAGTTGTCGCAATCATAAGAGCTATGTAAATAATTCTTGAAATCAAATGATAATACAAGGAATTTAACCATTATCCCTTGATAATTGTTCAACTGTAGCACCTATTTTGAAAATTCACTATTTGTTTTTAACATCTTATAGTTCAAATTGCACACAACAAACAATAGCATTGGAAGTCCAATAACAAAGCATTACGAGCATTAAGAATGGAATAAAATACTTTTACTTACATACACAAATAATTTGTACCATCCATGGGACCAAGAATTAAAAAATAAACACCACTTGCATAATGTACTTTACATTCCTTATTCCAAAGATGCCTCAACTTGTCATAGGTTTTAGTGGCGTTTTGAATCATTCTTAATATAACTAGTATTTTTTGTGTTAGCAAACTCAACAAGATATATAAAATACTGAAATATTCATAATGCATTGTGTCTTACTCTCTCTCTTTCTTTCTTTCTTCTCTCTCTTTTTTTTGTATATAGGAGGATGTATCATCAAGTGCACCTTATATTCATCTTCTTGTTTACAAAGTGAACATAGGCATTCTTCTATATTCTTCTATATATATTTTTCCATATCCTTCTTTTTAGTACTAAGCAATAATAGCTTAACTTAAATTAACAAAGTAAATGTTTTCCTTGTAATTAGAGATTTTATTTTTTTGAAATATTAACCTTAAATTGATAAAACCTCATTCTCTTATCAAGTTAGTATCATACTTCTTTACTAACCTTTTTTTACACTAATTTAAAATAACATGTGTTTTATTCAACTACTTTTTTTCCAATTTTCTTATTTTTATTGTATCTTCTAATCATTATACTCACCCTTATTTGAAAATAAATTGTATCCATAAATTCATGTATATCCATAACCATAACCGCATCTAGCTAAATGCAACTTAATTATATTAAAAAAAAAACCATGGAAATTATCACAATTATGATAGGTATAAGCCCATACTCAAATAATCTAGTCATTCATCTAACTAATTGACAGACACAACCTAATTAATTGATATTTTGATTTTTTTATTGGAAATAGGTGATATAATTTTGAGTGAGATTGTAATTTTTTGTTGTTTAAAATGTGATTTTGAATGGGGGTGGGGACGCCATTAGTCGAATGGGTCCAGCTAGGAGCTCAACGATGCCACTTCAACTTGTTGATGTGTCGTATGACACCTGTCCTCCACCTACAGACACCTATCATGCATATGTGGTGACCGGTTCAACCAGTTTAGGGTGCATTAGGTTAACCTGATGGTCACTTGTTCGAGTCTTCATTCAATCATTTCCCTATTCTGTTCGGACTTGTTTCTTGTGAATTTTTGGTCTCGGGTACTTCTGCAGCGTTGCTGTAATACCGCTCACAGCCATACATGTCCTTGGCACTATAGATAGTGGGTTATGGGGTATTTCTAATGCTTGTTCGAGAGGTTGTGAGGTTGTTATCTAGAGTTTGGTCTGGTTTATTGGCCTGTTTTTTCTTCCTTGTATGGTGTATTGGCCTGGGTATTCGCCTGTGTTCATCCCTATGGAAGTTTTAGCTTGACTCGATACTGGTTATTGTTTTTTCATGTTCCAAAGGGTTTTATGAGGTAAAAGAGTAAGTTTCTGAGCTACAATGGAGAATTTTTCTTGTTTTATGCAAATTTTTGGATGTCTAACCCCATGGCAGGCCTATATTATAGGTCACTGTGTGATTTGTAGTTGGAGCTACGGTTTATGGAGCACCTTTGGTTCCTGTGTTGCGCTGGCATGGATGAAGCCGATGAAATGAGACCTAAAAGGTAGGACACTATCCTACCAGCCTATATCTACCTATGTTTTTAAACACATTTAACAGGGTGGATTATTGTGCCTTTGTTCATCTTATCTTCTTGTGTGTTTGAACACTTTCAGTTGTGTTGGTTTTGTGTAATTTGTGGGTTTTGTGTAAATTGTGGGGTTTGTGTAAATTGTGGGGTTTGAAGCATGAATACTCTATGTGTCGAGTCATTTGTGCAACAAAAATGCCTTTTTGAGGCCGATTTGTTGCATAATAGAGGAAGGCCGAATGCTTGTGATAATTTATTATGGTTGTTGTTTCGGTGTTCTTGTTGTGATAATTTATTTTGGTTGTGCACTCAGTGCTGGGGTTTGGTGTATTATACTGCTATGTATGTGAGAATAGGGTTTGATCTTGTGTGTCTCTTTGGAGCCATATTTCTTCCAATGGAGTCGCCAAGTGAATCTTTTAAGTCAATCCTGTGTAGCTTCACAACTTCAAACACATAATACAACCATTCTCCCCAAGGAAATTCTTCCTTTATGCATCCCTAGCAGTGACGCCATTTATGATGTTGTAGTAATTTCTTGTATTCTCTCCTAGAGGTATCCTCAGCTACAAGAGGCACCAAGGCATCTTATAACTTTGTTATAATTTCAAATTAGCCTTAAATCCTACTATCTAGAGGAAAATAGCTAATATTTTAAGTATGTGCTTGAATTCACTCTTAGGGGTAAAGTAATTCAACTTCGAATCTCTTAAGAATAAAGGAATCTAGTAAATCATGGTATTTATTGAAACTTTGTAAGTAAATAGGGTTAAATATCTTTACAATAACTTTAAACATGTGGAATTAATCCATGATATATCATATATCTTATTGTTTTCATGAAAGTCTGAAAAAATTATAGAATATAATTGAAAATAAGCAAGGCACAAATGTGTTGTTATTTTGGTGTTTTGGTGTTTAGGTTGTCATAATTTATTCTGTTTGTGCACTCAATTTTGGAGTTTCATATATTATACTGCTCTATATGTGATAAGGGTTATTGTCACTTATTTTAATATTGACATGGGCAATGTGTAGTATTTCTGTTTATGGTTGGCATACTTTCTCATGAAGACGTCAGTCAAGCCTTAGGTGGCAAAGCCAGTTATTGTAAAATATTATGTAAAATTCTCATATAATTCTAGATCTCTGGTCTTATCTAGATCTTTCAAGTTGGTCCGCTGACATTGTGGTCGGATCTGGTGGTGCATTCCAGTTTCTTGGTGTTGTTGGTGTTGCTAATTGGCCTAGCTATGATCTTGTTGAGATTGTTTGGGCAATTTTTTTCTTTTCAAGTTGATATGATACTAGTTTGAAGTTGATTTTGTGTGGTTATGTTGGCATATTTTTTCACTGAGTTAGAGTTTTGGGTTTTTGTGATGGAGGGTATGGCGGGTACAAGTTATCAGTAGTTTGGATTATGATTGGTACTTGATTAGATTATGATTATGTTACCAGTGTAATTGAGAGTATAATAATTTGTGTTAACATTTGTTAGCAGTTGTTAGCAATATATTACATTTAACATGCTAGCAGTTGTCAGCAGTATAATACATTTAAATTGTTAGCAGTTGTCAACACTATAATGCACCTAAATTGTTAGCAGTAAAATGTTGTTAGCTTGTTTATTTTTTTGTTAGATTTAAATTTAAAAACTACCAAAATACATGTAATTTTCTTCACTGTCTTTAGTCCCTCCCTCCCTCCTTTTAATTCGGGTAATGTCGTCTCTCCCCTAATGGTTTAAATTCTTGCCCTGCGAGTTGTATATTTGTGGTGCCAAAGAAAGGTTTGGAAGTCTCTCTATTTTTTCATGGCCAAAAAATTATGTGACAAGGAGATATAACCACCATATGTGATTACAACAAAGAAAAGTGCTTGAAAATTCATCGGAGAAGGTGCTTACAGTTAGCTTTAGGGCTTTAGATTTTAGTATTTAACTTATTTCCCCATAAAGGTAAACTTAATGCATCCACACATGCTTGTATGTTGTTGTATGGAACTGGGTGATTCAAACTAGGAAATATGGTTAGCAATAAGATGCCTAAAAATGTTGTTGTTACTGACTCCTAACAAAACCATAAACTAAAGCTTCCAAGGAAAACATTAAACTAAATGATTCAATGCTTTAGAGTTAGTGATTTTATATAAATAAAAGAGAAGAAATTGATGATTGAAAAAAGCATAAAAATCTCACATCGAAATAAAAATAATTTTCAGATTAGAATTCAAATTCAAATTCAACAGAGTTCAGATTCTTGAATTTAGTTTATCTAACTTTGATTAAATTATCCCAACAGAGCTCAATTACCTACAGATCATATTATCCCAACAAAGTTCAAATTCTTGAATTCAGTTCATCTACCTTTGTTCCTTGATCATCACAATGACCTGTTGGACATTAGATAAACCGACACTCCCCGCGTGTTTCACGAAATGGACTAACCACCTCTCGTCGATCCTTATCTCTGGTGATGTGATCGTTGACTAACACTTGCCGGTTTTGGTCTAACGAAAATTGTGATTCCCAACAAGTGGTATCAGAGCGTAGGTTACGAGTTCGATACGCATTCGGCTCGCTTTGGCGGGGAGATTGTTGGACATTGGATAAACCAACACTCCCTGTGTGTTTCGCGACATAGACTAACCACCTCTCATGGATCCTTATCTCTAGCGATGCGATAGTTGACTAACCCCTGCGGGTTTTGGTCTAACGACAATCGTGATTCCCAACATGACCATTAACAAACATTCTCAAATCAATTAAAAATATATGTAACTATGTATAAGAATGGTATTTTTTATCATTTGCAATACTCAATCTAATGAACTAGATAATCCTTAAATGTGTAGAAGTGTAGCTTATACTATTAAACCAATGAACATATTTCATCCTTACAAAATTTACATTGCGAGGTGGTTACAAAAATTACGTCATGCCACCCCTATGTTTGATGGCCTCCGTTTCCTAAATTGCCCAAAATTGTTGAGTTGCCTGCCTGGCCCAAGTATTGTGGACTACCCAAGATTGGTTGAATAGAATGTGCCTGAATGTTTCCATAAGCTTGACTCCAATTTACTCCTTGTAGCCATGGAGGTACTAAGTAGGCCAAGTTTCCACTTGTGTTACTAGCCCCAACACTGAGTGCAGTTGTCATATAAACACAGTTAGGATTTAAACCTGCACTGGTACGGGCATAAGAGGTGGGCATAACCCTTGGATGATAGCGAGGGACTATGATGTTAATCAGGTCTTAGTATGATGGTGTGTGCTCTGCAATGTGGTCGAACATGTTGGACATCATCCTATTTTCCTCAAATTGCCTTGGACCATAGTCTTCCCCGCTTGTCACCCTTCCTCCTTTTTCCAACACCTATTGAACCTTTCTTGCCTCCCTCTCTTGCCTTGTTAATTGTTTTTGATGTTCCTTATCTTCTCTTGTTTTTTGTCTTTCCAGCCTTTCCTTTGCTCGAACTTATGCTACTGCAATCCTTGCAACTCTCTTTTCCTTGGCCAAATCCTTCTTTCTCTTTTTAGATTCATAAATTTGGTTTTCTTTACATTCAGACTCAAACAATAACTTCATATAATCCTCATATGTGAGCAACTATGAACTCCTCCCCAAACAAAGAGAATATGATGTTGAGTGCCTTGATGAGGCCTCCACTCTCTCTACTGGTATCTTTAGGAATGCACCAAGTATTCTTTGCTTTGATGTCCCATGCTCCTCGGGACCTAACACTTGGATTTCAACCTCTAGGATAACTTATTAGCCCCCATTTTTGTCTTCTTTAGGTACTTCATGCTAAATAGGTTCCTCTTCTAGTGATCCATTGTCCAAAAAGTAATGAACAATTTTGGTGTTCAACTCTAATGGTTGCGAAGGTATGCCCATGCTTTCCTTATTGGTGGCAGACACATTATGTGTGTTGATATGCATCATGGCCTCTCCCAACCATGATGGTGGGCTTACTTGGGTTGGCATGCTTAATTTCTCATTGTTCAATCATGTTGCATTAGCATTTGAAATCAAGTTTGCAATTTCATTCACTTGATCAACTACCTCATATGGAATATGAAATGAAGAATTGGTCGATGGTTCAATGGGTGTGACAACCTCCATGATATTTACAATTTGTTCATGATTGAACTGTGTCTCACTCACATGTTCATCATCATCACCATAGAAGTGCCCTTCAAAAAGGGACAGTATACCTTCAACAACATCAACATCTTCTTTACCATCAACATGGTCTTGTAAGTTCTCTACTTCTTGACCTTCCACATCAAATGCTTGGCTATAACCAGTATCATGCATAAGAGCAACAACATTAAGTAGCCATATACTAGTCCTCCTAAATCCAGCCTTCATATTAGAAGGTGTGAGAGCCCTTTTAAATTCTTTACTTGCAATATCAGTTAGCTCAAACCTCTTTACTTCCACTCCTAGATTCTTTGCCACCCACGAAGCTCACTCAACCCTGAAATAGTTCTTGAAATGCCCAAACATGCTGTGAATCAAGGGATTACAATCTGTGAGTGGTATAAGCCGACAATGTTAATAGGTCAATGCCACATGGTTTGCCTCCTCAATTGTCTACACAACTATGTGGCTTCCATGGCCATCTAAAATTAGTAGGTTTTTATTTTCAAACGAGACACTACCTGGTACAAATGCAGTAAAGTGACAAAGCCAATTCAGGAATAGTTCCTTTGTCATCCATGCATGGGGATGTGCAACCATGCATGCCCCTGGTTCACAATTATGTACATAGTTTTTTAGTTGTTTTTTACCTTTGAATAGATAAAATCATGGGATTGAAGAACCAATTTCATTGACATAACAAAGAATAGTGATCCACTCCTTGCTCTTAGGAAAAATCTTAGGTACATTTCTGCTTCCTCTCTTGGCAATCACTCACATACCACAATTCCTTCCTTCCTGTAAGAACGTTTCATCATATTTCCATATATGGTCTGGGGCATATGAGTGTTGCTTATATCTAGCAGAAAGAGTGTTATTGAACTTGGACACAATTGCAGGCATACATTTAAATCCCTGCCTCTGTCAAGGCCCTCATTTATACTTAGCACAAGGCCTGAATGCCTTTTTTTAAACCCACTCCACCATGATTTACCAGGAAACCCATCTTTGAATGGGTTTGGCTTCCCCTAATAGATTTGAGCCATGGTGGATTTAAGTTGTATAAGCTCTAACCCATGTCCCAATTGGGCCATCTCCTTGCACCACTCAACTATATCTTCCTCCTCCTATTTAGTCATAACTCTAACAAGCCCTCTACACTTTGTATTAGTCAACCCATTTATGCAATAATGAATGTTAGAGGTAGAAATACCATGTTGTTTTGTAGAGGCACGGATTGAATATCCCTTAAACTCGTTGTCATCAACTTCAGCTAGCATGTCTTTCTTTGTACAACGTCTGATGGCACTGATTTTCTTTACTGAACTTGTAGTTGAAATTTCTAAGTCCGACACATCAAAAATCCCTACTGCATTATCCGGTTTATTATTTCCTACATGTTCTCTCCATTAACAAGCTATTTATAAATATAAATACCGAAATAAACACAAATGAAGCCTCAAAAAATATACAGATCAACAACTGAAATAACTAAGACAATCACACAAGAGACACCATTAGATTTAGACAATCGTCCCTGGAAAAACCCAATGCAGGAAAACCGGTACAACAAATATGAGGGTTTATTTATTATTCATTTTCTGAATACAACTAAGGTGCCATCAATGGCTCACCCTTCAGAGAATTTCCTTGGCATAAGTACCTCTCCTCGGAGACACATATTCCAGCTGATCAGCAACCGGATGATTGATCCCACAACAACTTTGATAGTTCCTTAGTTAGAAAGAGAAAGCTTATCCAAGCTTCTCTCTGGAACTACGTCATCATCCAGGGATTGCGTCACCATTTTCTACTTTGTGTCTGCCTCTCGGATCCTAGTCTACCCATGAAAAATCTCTCAGTTCTGCCTCTTTAGCCCAACGTCAGCTCTGCTAGCCTCTACACAGCCTCTACTGCCTCTGCATCAGCCTCTTGGGCCTCTACATCTTCTACACTAGCTCACTTAACCCTTGCAGCAGTGCTGGTTGCATCTGCGTCAGCCTTCCAAGGCTTTGTGTTATCTCTATGACACTTTCTCTACCTCTCTGATATGTATTCTCAAGCTTCTGTCAAACTACCCACCGCTACAAGAGATCACTAACTCGATTTCTCAGCAAACCCTGCCCCATAAAATCGAATTCTTGATCAACTTGGTGTATCTCCAATTGACCCTCAAGCCTCCTCTTATACTTTTCCCATTGACGATTCAATGGCCAAGATTAAGTACCTAATCAACGACTAAGACTAGATTTGGCTTGATCCTCATTATGTAGGACTTTCTCACCTATATTATATTAATACACATTAATATTTTAATTTACTATGTTTAGACTTAGGGTTAAATTAAAAATATTAATTATTTTAATATCTCTCCATCCGGGTGGAATTTGCCCAAACGATTTATGGGTCTTGGAGATCTCATGTGCCTTAGCCTCTCCACCAATTTTTAGGGCTAGATCACATCTGATGCTACCAAAATCCAACACTCCCTCTTAGTGAGGAATGTGCTCTAGCAATGCTTCACTATAGAAACGTCACACTAATTTTCCGCATCGAAACCTGTGTTGATGCTTGTCCTGCTGCCTCACATCCTCTGCATTGTTGGTCCATGTACTGTTGCCCATGACACTGCCACTGCCATTGCTACATATGTACTCGAACTCCCTCTCAATATGCTGCCCATGCTGCCCCTAGCACTGTCACTGTAGGAATTTACAGGGTAAGTTCCTCAGACAGAACACCAAAAGGACACCGCTCACAAATAGATCACAGATCAATACACCAGTATTTTGACGTGGTTAAAACCCTCA
>APFE030625680.1:53573-92105 GCA_000404065.3 Pinus taeda | reverse complement strand
AATATATATATATATATATATATATATATAGAAGCAGTAGATTTGTGAAGCAATAGGAGCAAGAAGCGAAAGAGTAAGATGAAGAGTTTATCGAAATCCATCAAAGAAGCAAGTCATCAGAGCAAGAGAATCAGGTTATCATATATGCCCAAGGGTAAGTGTTATCAAAATAACAAAGAGCAACATCGATAATAGAGGAGTAAAGAAGAAAACATCGAAGGAGCCATATAGGAAGTATCGCATGTAATATATGCCCAAGAAGAACCGATAGGAAGAAAACAGAGGAGGAGCATAAACAGAGTTCTAGGAGGTCACAGGAAGATAATCCATAAGAGCAACAACTATTGGAAGAGAGGGGATAGGAGTGTACATCTATTTTGATCATGGATGAAGGCTCGCACTAAATCCTAGCCTTCGATCTCATTTTCAATGCTTACATCACAGTCAATGTTGGGGGTTAGGCCTATTTTTAACCTGTGTGCTAGTTGAAGACTTGCAGGCAGTAGATTTGATGACCTCGTATATCCAATGGATATTGGGTCATAAAGTGATCGGACATTAATCTCAAAATGGACCCGAACTTTTATAGATCAAGGATTTATAATCCTTATCGACTTTGTAAAGGCGGTTAAGCGTCGCACAAGTTCCCCGGCTGATATCATTGTGAACCATTGGATCCAATGCGCCTTGATCAAACGGTGGAGGATCGACGATTGGGTTTATTGATTGGGTGGATCAACAACCGTTGGATTAATGATGAGATCAATGGTGGAGAATTAATCTGATAAGACTTGGGACTAAGTGGAACCGAGAAGTTTATGGATGCGAGTTTAATTTTATTTGGGGTCTGGTCTTGTGCATTCAGGTGGGACTGGCATTCGTTGGCAGGTTTTGTGTTAAAGTTGTTTGGTGATTGGTTGGGTCTTTGTTTAAAACCCACTAATGTAAACACTTCCGATTTATATTTATCGCATATCAAGGAGTCTTAGGAATAACTCTGATCTTTCATGAAGTTGCAATTGGATTAAAGGTGATGATGTGGCATGTGGGACCTCCATGTGGGTATAGCAGCTCTTTTATGGTTTTCAATGAATAATCAAGTCTATGGATAAAATACTCTTCGATATATATTTAGCCTCCCTTCAATAGATGTGTCCTTCGATCATTGGTGAAACTCATATAAAAATGAATTAAAACGCTCTAGTTCTGAGTAAGCCGAAGGAAGCCAAAGAAAAAGGAAGCTGAAGAGACAGAGGAAGCCGAAGGAACGAAAGAAAAAGGAAGCTGAAGAGACATAGGAAGGCGAAGGAACAATAGAAAGAAGGAAGCCGAAAGGTTCAGCAGAAGAAGATGAAGCCGAAAGGTCCAGCGAAAAAAGTGGGAGCTAAAGGTTTGGCAGACGATGAAGGTACAAAAGAAGTTGGAGAGAGAGTGAGAGAAGTAAGCAGAAGGATATAAGTAAGTTGTAGGTCCAGTAGGATAGAAGGAAGTTGAAGGTCCAGCAGGACAAAAGGAAGCCAAAGGTCCAGCAGGATAGAAGGAAGCTGAAGGTCTGGCAGGATAGAAGGAAGCTGAAGGTCCAGCAGGATAGAAGGAGGTTGAAGGTTATAGTAGGAAGAAGGAAGGTGAAAGGGCCATTGGACGACAAAGATTTGTTTGACCTCGAACCAACCAAGTAAGATTTCATCAGTCATCAGTTGAATGGAGTAGTATATAACACCAATGTTGAAGTATTTGTGAGTTTGTTCCTTGGAAGTAAGATACCGCAACAATCACTCCTAAAGCAGTTACTGTGACAATAAGAACGGAGGCTTGAAACAAAGATTTTTTGTGTAGAGCTTACTGCAGTTTTTTGTAGACACATTGAAGTTGTGTAAAGACTATTGTAGATCATGATGGATATTTGAAATCATCATGAGGTAACTTTGCAGACTCTGTGTTTGCAATATGAAGAGTTGTGAAGACTCTTTCATATGAAGATAGGTTGTCATTGATGATGTAGCATGGAGACTACAGTGAAGCTGTAGATTGACATAATTCAGTGAAGAAAATGTTGGGAGCCTAGAATAACTACAAAACATATCTAGACAAAATATAGCAGTGGGTTGGAGCCTAGAGGGTTGGTACCCTGAAGGTTGGAGCCTCAAACAAACAAGGTTGGTGCCTTGACAAGATAAGGTTGGATCCCTTGGGGTTGGTGCCTCAGAATTGGAAGGATTAGCATCCTTGGAGTTGGTGCTCCTAAACGCAAGGTTGGTGCCTTGAGAAGATAGGGTTGGATCCCTAGAGGTTGGAGCCTCACAAATGACCAAGTTGGTGCTTGGCAACAGATTGGATTCTTATATATATTATACCTTATTTATTGTAAATATTATATTAATAAAAGAATTTATTCCTATTATGCATTTTGTGTTCTAAATATAAATGATTGAATTGGTAAAAATAACAATTGAAAAGAAATACTGATTCACCCCCCCCCAGTATTTCCAACAATTGGTATCAGAGCTAGTACCTTCACTCAAAAGCCTAATATCTTGAAGGTTGATCATTAGAACACAAATGGAAAATCCAAGGAAGAAAGTCTCCAATCCTCCTAAAGATGTGTCTCCCTCTACCATTGAAATAGAAGAGATTCAATTTGAGAAGGCTCCATGGTTCAATGAAAACTCTGATATATGGGAAGCAAGAATGAGGAATTTCTTAAAGACTCAAGGAATTGAAGTATGGGAATCAGTAATTACTGATAACATGATGAATGGAGAATTCAAGGAGTAGAATGCAAAAGCGATGAAGGCAATCTTGAATGGGCTACCAGATTCTATAAAGAACAATTTAGGAAAATGTTCATCAGTGAAGGGTATATGGGACAAACTTCATGATATTCACTCAAAATGAGAATGGACAGTGTCTCTTGTCAAGAAAATGATGGAAAACAAGAAGAAAATCCAAAGGCCGTCAAGGAAGCTGAAGATAAGATTGATGACATCAAGGCTAAAGAAGACCTAGAAAATGAAGAGAATGAAAAAAGACTTTGTAGAAGATCTCTCACTCAAATTATGGCTGCCATGGAAGAGATTATCAATTTGAAAAAGGAAAACGAGGAAATTAATAAGAAAGTGCTAGTTGGTGACCAAGACCAAACAAGGAAGAAAGTTGACCTTGTCAAGATTCAAGTACAAGAAAGGGATCAAGAGCTTGCCAAGCTTAAGAAGGAATTTCATCAAAACAAAAGAAAGCATAATGAAGAAATCATATCCATGAAAAATCAACTGGATAAAGCAAAGACACGGGAAGATACCTTGTCAAGTCAACTTGAACAAAGGCACAAGAGCTTGAACAAACTTGAAGAAGAGATTGGCCAGTACAAGGTAGAGGTCTCCTCTCTCAAATCTCAACTACAAGAAGCAAGAAAGTTAGCACAAGGAGCTGAGAAGACAATGGAAGCATTAGCAATCATAGAAGGATAGGTTGATGAAGCAAGAAAGGAGAGAAATACCATGATATACCAACTAAAAGCAAAGGATGAAGAGATATTCAAACTAAAATCCGACCTCAACCTTGTCAAGGCTGAAACATGTAAAGCTACAAGAATCAAGGAAGAAATGGAGGGTAGTCTAGCAAAAGAAAATGAAGAAATATTCAAAATGAAGTCAGATATCATCTCCCTTAAAATAGAAGCAAATTAAGCTACTCGTATCAAGGAAGAAACTAAGAAACAACTTGCTAAGAAGAATAATGGTTGCAAAAGATTTAAAGAAGAGATTGTCTCCCTCAGGAAAAAGGTTGAAGGGATGGAAAAAAATATTGAAGATATCTCAAGCCTTGGATGACATGCTTAGCCATCAAATATCTCCATTTGATAAATCAGGTCTTGGCTATGAAGGAGAATCCTCAAGCAAGAATGATAATGCTTCAAACCAAAGTGATGTGAGGAAGCAAGAAAGAAATGTTGACGCTCCCAGTTCCAGCAAAGGAAAGGATAAGAGTCAAGGCAACACGGAAGGAAATCCTATTCTAAGAAGAAATGCAGATGATGTCAAGGACACAAGAAGAAATGGTTATAATCAAAGGATCTCAAGGCAGAAAGGCTTCAGAAGTACCTCAAGGAAATCTCCATCTCCTAGGTACCAAAGTTTATTTCTTGGTTATTGTTATTCTTGTACAAACTTTGGACACATGGAAAAAGATTGTAGGGCATATCACAAAGATAAATATAATGGTCCCCATCAATCTCCGAGAAGCAATTTTGCAAGAAGAAGTCATGAATTCCTATTCAAGAACAACATAGAGTGCTTCAAGTGTCATAACATTGGTCATATGGCACGTAATTGTAACTTGATTTGGGCACCTTCTCAAGCTAGAACCGTGCCAGAAAATAAAGTTACACAAGTATGGAGAAGAAAGCAAATACAATATGAAAATCTCCTAAACCCTCTAGCCAACAACACATGTTATTGACTTGATGAATATATTCTTGATATTTCGAGTGTTTGATGATGATATTCTACCAAAAAGATACCATGCATATAGTTAGGGGGAGCTTGTGATTCTTGATCATTATTGCAGAAGCTGTTCATTAAAGGGTCCTTATGAAATCCTTGATGAGATATATTAATAATCATTCTTTGATAAGATCATTTCTCAGGAGCACTACATTGAAGAACATGATGTTGTAACCATTCTTTGGACTGTTGTTGAAGATGTTTTTCCACTTGATCACTTAGGATAAATTAGAGCAGCAGAGAAGGCCATCCAGTGCTAGAGAAATAGGGAAAATAACTATATTGTTGGTGTTACAAAAGCTGAATGTCTCGACTCAGGGATATAATGTGAGAATAGTTAAATTAAGGAAATTAATAGAGGCTTTGTTTGAAGGGAAAATCAGCTCATAGTTTTCAATTTTGTAGCAGTAACATGAATCTTGATAACATTCCGAAGTATACAAAGTGCCAGTTGATAGAAGATGATGTGGAAGGAGATCTTCAGCTTACTTAGAACTCCAAATGAAGAAGTTTGGTTAGTAGTTTTCACAAGTCAGTTATTGGCATCCTTTTCCTCAACGAGAGGCCTGTGATCTCAGAACCGAAGTCCCGGATTTAGATGATGATGCTTTCGATTTGTTATCAAAACTGCTGGTATGTGACCCTTCTAAGAGAATCTTTGCCAAGCGTGATCTGTTGCATCCTTATTTCTTTGAGTTGAGTAAAGCATATCTACATAGTATTTTGAGAATGTGTCCCTCTCCAACATTTAAAATTTTCATAGGGAAGTTTGTGAACCAGTAGATGAAAAATATAGTTTGAGTGGGTTTCCACTATCGAAGGTAATGAATACTAAGTATACAATGTCGATGTAGAAGTTCGACAGGGGGAGTCCTTGTGCACTCCTTTGCAGTTGATGTCAA
This sequence comes from Pinus taeda, assembly GCA_000404065.3. Classification (NCBI taxonomy): domain Eukaryota; kingdom Viridiplantae; phylum Streptophyta; class Pinopsida; order Pinales; family Pinaceae; genus Pinus; species Pinus taeda. The sequence goes on along the minus strand of APFE030625680.1, from coordinate 86,701 downwards.
AGGGGGAGAAAAAAATAATATCGCCATCAATGACAAAGGGGGAGATTGCTAATCTAGGTTTTCATTGATGTCAATATAGCAGTGTTTGTGACGGCAAATTCTTTGATACATGATTGCCCATTGATCATAATGCTCATAGTGATGAAAGTTTGATATATGATGATATGATGAGATGGAGGACCCAAGTGGATTGAATATATATATACAAATAAAATAGAAGTAGTAGATCTGTGAAGCAACATGAGTAAGAAGCGACAGAGTAAGATGAAGAGTTTATCAAAATCCATCAAAGAAGCAAGTCATCATAGCAAGAGAAGCAGGTTATCATATATGCCCAAGGGTAAGTGTTATCGAAAGAACAAAGAGAAACATCGATAATAGAGGAGTAAAGAAGAAAACATCGGAGGAGCCATATAGGAAGTATCGCATGTAATATATGCCCAAGAAGAACCAATAGGAAGAAAACAACGGAGGAGCATAAACAGAGTTATAGGAGGTCACACGAAGATAAGCCATAAGAGCAACAACTATCGGAAGAGAGGGGGTAGGAGTGTACGTCTGTTTTGATCGTGGATGAAGGGCCGCACTAAATCCTAGCCGTCGATCTCATTTTCAATGCTTACGTCACAATCAATGGCAGGGGTTAGGATTATTTTTAACCCATGTGCTAGTTGAAGACCCGCAGGCTGTAGATTTGATGACCTCGTATATCCAATGGATATCGGGTCATAAAGTGATTGAACGTTAATCTCAAAATGGACCCGAACTTTTATAGATCAAGGATTTATAATCCTTATCGATCACTAAAGGTGGTTAAGCGTCGTGCAAGTTCCCCAGTCGATATCATTGTGAACCATTGGATCTAGCGCGCCTTGATCAAACAGTGGAGGATAGACGATTGGGTTTGTAGATCAGGTGGATCAACAACCGTCGGATTAATAATGAGATCAACAGTGGAGAATTAATTCGATAAGACTTAGGACTAAGTGGACCCAAGAAGTCTTTGGACATGAGTTTAATTTTATTTGGTGTTCGGGGTTGTGCATTCAAGTGGGACCGACGTTCATTGGCAGGTTCTATGTTAAAGTGTTGCTTGGTGATTGGTCAGGTATTTGTTTAAAACCCACTAATGTAAACACTTCCGATTTACATTTATCGCATATCAAGGAGTATTAGGAATAACTCTGATCTTCCATGAAGTTGCAATTGGATTAAAAGTGATGATGTGGCATGTGGGACATCCATGTGGATATAGCAACTCTTATATGGTTTTCAATGAATAATCAAGTCTATGGATAAAAGACTCTCTGATATATATTTTTAATATACAATTCAACTTCTCTCCAATAGACGTGTCCTTTGATCATTGGTGAAACTCGTATAAAAATGAGTTAAAACGTTTTAGTTCTGAGTAAGCCGAAGCAAAAGGAAGCCGAAGAGATAGAGGAAGCCAAAGGAACTGAAGAAAAAGGAAGCTGAAGAGATAGAGGAAGCTGAAAGGTTCAGCAGAAGAAGATGAAGCTGAAAGGTCCAGCGAAAAAAGTGGGAGTTGAAGGTCTAGCAAACGATGAAGGTACACAAGAAGCTGAAGACCGAGTGGGAGAAGTAAGCAAAAGGATAGAAGTAAACCATAGGTCCGGTAGGACAGAAGGAAGTCAAAGGTCCAACAGGACAGAAGGAAGTCGAAGGTCCAGTAGGATAGAAGGAAGTTGTAGGATAGAAGGAAGCCGAAGGTCACAGGAAGAAGAAGGAAGCCGAAAGGGCCAGCGGAAGACGAAGATCTATTTGACCTTGAACCAACCAAGTAATATTTCATCAGTTGAAAGGAGTAGTAGACAACACCACCATTGAAATATTTGTGAGTTTTTTCCTTGGAAGTAAGATACTGCAAAAATCACTCCTAAAGAAGTTAATGTGACAATAAGAACAGAGACTTGAAACAAAGAGTTGTTTTGTGCAGAGCTTACTGCAGTTCATTGTAGACACATTGAAGTTGTGTAAAGACTATTGTAGATCATGATGGATATTTGAAATCATCATGAGGTAACTTTGTAGATTTTGTGTGGAAAATATGAAGAGTTTTGAAGACTCCTTCATATGAAGATAGGTTGTCATTGATGATGTAGCATGGAGACTACAGTAAAGTTGTACATTTATAGAATTCAGTGAAGAAAATGTTGGGAGCAAAGAATAACTCCCAAACATATCTAGACGAAATATAGCAGTGGGTTGGAGGCCAGAGGGTTGGTGCCCTGAAGGTTGGAGCCTCAAACAAACAAGGTTGGTGCCTTGACAAAATAGGGTTGGAGCCCTTGGGGTTGGTGCCTCAGAATTGGAAGGATTGGTGTCCTTGGAGTTGGTGCTCCTAAACACAAGGTTGGTGCCTTGAGAAAATAGGGTTGGATCCTTAGAGGTTGAAGCCTCACAAATGACCAAGTCAGTGCTGGGCAACAGATTGGAGTCTTATATATATTGTACTTGATTTATTGTAAAGATTATATTAATAAAAGAATTTATTCCTATTGTTCATTTTGTGTTCTAAATATAAATGATTTAACTTGTAAAAATAACAATTGAAAAGAAATGTTGATTCATCCCCCCTCTTAGTATTTCCCACACTATTTACAGTTAAGATGGATATATGTTGCTTTAATTCCCCCCTTGAAACAAGCTATATTCCACATGAATACCATGCGTTTCTATAACTTGATTTTCGTTTTTAAACATAGGGTTATTTTTATTTTTATCTTTATTTTATTTTGACCAAGTAAAATATTTACAAAACATTACAACATCTCTACCATATTGGGTTGGAGAGCACTTTTAGGGACAATAAAATTAAAGTAAAATATTTATAATGTATTTTTATTTTGAAATTAGTTATGATTTTTTGGGATGTGGTATTGATAAGCCACGATACTGTAACAAAACCTATTTACGAATTAATAATATGCATGATAAAATAGGGGTGAATATCCATAGCTAAGAACCTTGTTATATTGTAAGTTTATGTTTTTATGTGTTTATTAATTAAATTTAAATATTGTTATGGAACCATTTTCTACACAACTACATCTACCCCATACCTCTTTTGCTTTTATATTTAATTTTAAAAAAAATGTTATAAAACCGAATCAAAATAAAATGTTGACATACAGTCTTTCTTACATGTCTTTCTTACATTTCGTGTAACACTTAGTGATTTGTTTTCATAATTAGGATGTAATAGTGATTGATTAGATGGATTTGTTTTCATAATTAGGATGTAATAGTGGTTGATTAGATGAATGAGGGATCGATATGTAATTTACTATTTCAAGTGAGTGAGTTGTTGGAGTTAGGTATTTTAGGCTTACATTTGATATTTTCTAAGAATAGGTGATTTGGTCCATCTTTAGTGGATGCCAACTAAATCATTATATTGTATAAAGATGATCTTAGTAAGAAAAAAATAAAGCGAGTATAGATTAAGAGTAAAACAGAGTTTGTGTAGTTGCGAAAATAGTTCCAAGAGACTGAGAGACTAACTATGTAAAAAACCACCTAAATCTATAAAACATTCTATATTTCAATGTTGAATATAAAAGTTGTAAGTATTTTGTGGTGGAGCGGTTAGTGCCTTTATGTAAATAATAATTTGTTATTAATATGACATTATTTGATTGAATGATGTCTTTTGTGTTTATTGGGGTTGAGGAATTTTGAGTACCAAGCCAAATTAGCTTCCCTTCAATTTCGTATGATTGATTGAGGACAACTTAGTTGCAGAATGAACCAATCAAGTTTCCAATTTCATAATCTAGCCATAGTTTTATTTTCTTATCGAATAATTGTTCACTATGGAGGTTTAAGTTGAGGTACAAAGTGAGATTTCAAACCAAGGTTACCTGGGAGCAGGAGAAAAAACATTGAGCGGGAACGAGAGAAACATTTTTAGAAGCTCCCGGTTTGGGAGCGATTCCAAGAGCGTTTTTTTTTTCTAGTATAGATATAGTTTATATTTTTATATTTTGATGAATATATGTCAAAAAAATCATGTAGAATGATGAATTAGATATAAAAAAACATAGATTGAACCATATGACAACAATCATCTAGAAGTTATAATCTTCATCAAACACGTCCACAAGTTAGTAACATAGTAACATACAACATATTGAGACTCATGATTGATCAATCTTAAAGCTTCAAGCTTTCAAAATTCAATATATAACATTTATCATCATTGATCACCAAAGTTGTACTTGTAAGCTAAGTGTAACCATTACAACAAATAATATAATTTAACGTGAAATGAAATATTATAAAATGAAATGAAATCAAACAACTTTCAACTTTCATGAAGCATCATATTCATAATTCATTATTAATGAGTTATAATTACCAACTTCAAGCTTCAAACTTAAATGTCATATATTGTTTAAAAAAATTTCATAATAAATATGAAAGAGTCAATAGTTATAAAAACTACTAGAAACTAGAAAATACAAGTAAATCTATTATCTATTGCTAATGCTTGGGCCCCTTGCCACCACGAGAAATGTCTAATTTTTTAGTCTTGTTGGAAAATCAGGATCTTTGTCATTAATATCACCCTCTAAGAATTAATATCCAAAGGTATATTGGTCATTACCTCTAGATCTATATAGGGATCTTTGTCGTTAATATCACCCTCTAAGCATTAACATAAGATAGAAAAAACATATCATGTAAAGTTAGATTTTGTTTGAGTGATGTGTACATTTTTAGGAGGGTCATGATAGAGGAGTTCGACAACCAATGTCACTAACATCAAAGTACAAAGATGGATTGGTTCTCTTGATTAAATATGAGTTCCACACCCTAGTACATAAAAAAATCCAATGGAAACAGTGCAATTCCCCCAAGCCCGAAATCCTGAAAAACTGACAAGTTTGCTGGATTTTGAATGAAATGTAAAATTCTAGTTTCTCCATATGAGATCCAATGAGGTCGAAACCACTCTCAAACATCTTGAGTCATTTCATGGTAATGTTAAAAATTTAAGTAAAAGGATGAAAATGAAGATTAAGGAGAATGTCACTTTCTTAAACATTACCATGAATTGCATATCAATACTAGGGCCATAGGCTTTATCATTAGGCTGCCACACTCAAAAAATATTTGTTTCTTTGAAATATTCCACTGCAAAATTTTCTTGCAAAAAATACTAAACGCTCCTGAAAAGGCATGGAGCATTTTTTTTTAGTGAGCATTCTTCCGAAAATGCTCCCAAGTCGGGAGCACGCCCCTAAGGCACTCCAAAGTCACTCCAGCTTAGAGCACAAATTAGGAGTGGGAGCGTGAGGGGGGCACTCCCCCGCAACCCTCGTTTCAAACCAAATAGTAAAGACATCTAGTAGTGCTCCTTGTATGTGTTTCCAAGAGAGAATTTTTTTATAACCAAGAATGACAAACAAGGAGTTAGATGATTGGATCATGAATCATCCAAGTCCATGGCATGGAGTATATGGTTAAAGGATAGGTTAGGGCCGAATTTGTTCTAAAGCGGATCTGTAAGTCTGATAGAGACATAGATATTATGTCTAATTTCGTTAGACGAGGCTTAAGACGATATCTATCTTTTCACATGTTCAGCTAAGCTAAGGCATATGCAACATAGTTTTAACTATACTATGCATTTGATTAATCGAGGACAACCCAATTGTAGAAAAAACAAATCGAGGTCACAATTTAAAAATTTAACCTTAGATTTTTTTCCTATTGGATAATTGTTCATTGTGCAGGTCTAAGTCGATGTTCAAAGCGAAATTTCATGTTAGGTAGTAATGCCTTCTAGTGGTCGGGTTCCTTGTACTTGGTTACAAGAGAGGAATTATTTATAACCAGGAAAGACTAGTAAAATAGGGAATTAGATACCCAGGTCACAAAATCATCTAGGTCCGTGGCACGAGGTATATGTTACATCATGACCGTATTTGTTCCAATGTGAATCTCTGAGTTTGACAAGGACATAGAAAATTCGATTTAAGAATTTAATCATATTGTGCTCAAGGAGATATCCAGATCTTCACATGTCCAGCTTAACCAGACTGCAACTTAGTTTTAAGAAAACTGCGAATGAAAGAGTGAAGTAAAGGGAGGATTCAAAGGATCCTCTAAAATAAAATGAAAGCATGATTGAGAGGGTTGTGTCGAAATTCATTTGGGTTAGCATGGACCATAAGGGAAGTAGATGCATTGGAAAAGACTTATAAATATAACAATGTCATTTATGTTATATGATTATAATATTTCTTGGTCCATCAAGTAGAATTAACACAATAATTGTTTTGTAAAATTGTCTTGTAAAATATAAATTAAAGAAAGATTCACAAAATGAAAACCAAATGTAAAGACTATACATTTCATTAGAAAATAATTAATATGGTGTGAAATTCTCCTTCACCTTTTCATCTCCTCCTAATTTTAATCTCCTCCAAAAAATAAGGAAAAGGAGATGAAGGTGTTCCATATGCGTGTGAAGAAATAATGTGTAGAATAATCCATCAACCAAGTCCAATGGTAATGGACATTAAATGGAAAAAGGCATGGGTTATTATTTGAATGTGCTTTGCCCATTTACTAATGAATATAGCTCATGAAAAGAGTGCATCACACTCCTTGCAAAACAATATGAGATTGACAAAGGAAATAAAGTGGTAGCAAGACCATTATTTCTTCTTTGACATCCTTACATAATTTATACCAACATGTTGTTAAGGCTAAGGAGTCCTCTTCCAGGTCATTTTCACAATTGCTAAACACCATTTGCACAAAAGTCATTTTCACAATTGTTAAACACCATATGCAGAGTCGAGGTCATTTCACAATTGTTAAACACCATATGCAGAGTCGAGGTCATTTTCACAATTGCTAAACACCATAAGTAGACTCGAGGTCTATGGAAAAGAGCTAGAAAAAGCTATTTTTGAATGGAGACGCACACCTTTTCAGTAAAAAAAAATCTTTGACCAAGATTCTTCAATAAAACCCTTTGGCTTGTTTTTTTTAAATTGTCTCCAAAAAAAACCAACACCTTTTTAAGTGGCTCCCTTTTTTAAAAAGCTCAAATATTTCCAAAAAAAAAAAACCATTTTGAAAAATCTCCCTTTATACCTTTAAAAAAAGGAAAGTGATAAAACAAATCCCTTTTTTACATAAAAGAGTCCCTTTCTAACAAAAGGCTTCACTCCAACGTAAACCTTTTAAAACCTTTCTTAAAACCTTCGATAATCCTTAAATCCTTTTGAAAATTAATCTTAAGAACCTTTAAATAAAGTCTTTCAATGAATATTTGCAAGAATTTCATGAAATGAAAAAAAAACTTTTGAGGTTTGTAACAGAGGCTTTTTAATTCGTTTTAGTTTTCACCATCCTTAAAAAAAGGAATTATGACACCTTTGGAAACAGGTTGACTCCTCAAGCTAAGTAGAAGCCAAACATAGTCGTTTTTTTAAATTACGACACCTTTGGAAAGATGTTGACTCCTTGCTGGTTCGTTCACGGGTATGCCATCAACCTTCAACGAAGTTATCAATGGCATACGGCAACGCTGCAATGCATAAATCGCTAATTTCGTAAGTTTTTAGAAGAACAACGCACATGACCCTTTGAGGGGGTGCGTTTGGGCCACTGGAAATTGAAAATATATATATATATACAACTTTCTCTTGAGCGGAGGGAGATGATCCATCTTGTCTAGCTTCATGGCTTTCCTTGGCTTCTTAAAATTTGTTGCTCTCAAGGATTCTTACCCAGATGAAGCTCTAAATATTAATACCATGACAAAGAATGAATAGAAATTGTGGAGCAGATATTTTTCTTCTCAATATTCAAAATAGTTAAAATATATAGAAAATATCAACAATAAATCACTCGAGTGAAACTAGAATAAAATGAAGTAAAATTGAATTTACTGTGAGACCTAGCAGACAATGGACTAAAATGTGATGACACATAGTAGACAGTGAGATTAATATCTCAACACAAATCTCAAGAAGGATAGTCATATCCTTGTTGGTAGTCACATCAAGATTCATTTGTTGACATGTTTCAAACCAACCAATGTGGTTTATCATCATATTCATCTTCCTTTGCTTCCCTGGGAAGACATCCTTCTTGTCCACTCATTCTTGTAAACAAGCCACTATTCACAAGTAATTTAAAAGAACAAGTAAAAGCATTTTAGAGTTTGTCAAAAAAAGTAAATCAACTGCAGAAGAAATGAGAGAATTGGTAAATGGTCTTTCAAGGTTCCTTTCTTTCTCATTTGTCCAGGTCTACATTGTCTTTTTCAGTTATTTCAGTTGCATGTTTTGAAAATAGTAGGAATGGGACAGACAATAGCAATTCACCTCACCTCTATCCACCTAATGACAATCATCCATGTCTATCATTGAAGGAAAAAGAAAGAACGTCTAGTTAAGTTCCCCAAACAACATCTTCTCTAGCTCTTCTTTCTTCATTTCCCTTGTCATCCTTGTTGAGATTTGTTGGTTATAAACATAGTTCTTGTAAGACACGCAATATTGGAAACCAGATACAATTGTATATTAATTAATCTCAATGAATGACATACAATGTGTATATATTAATACATGCGAGAAACCAATGAATTAGTTTTCAGGTCTTCTTAGACTCCAATAACTACTCATCATAATACAAACTAACTCAATTTTTAACCCCAAGGATTATTTGTCTAACATTCTCCCCTTAATCCTAAAGGATGTACCAAAGTCCAAGAATGAGAGCTCAACATGAAAAAATGCATCTCAGTGAAGAGTTGAATGTCTTTAAAGAAATGGTTTTTAAGGATGACCACAAACCAATATGGGAGAACTCAAGGTTTCAACCAACACCAACTCTGAAACATTCATAGTAGTTCTCAAATCAACCAAAAATGTGGTTTTAAGGTGACCACAAACTCTGGAAAAATCAATATAGTTCCTCGAACAATTCTAAATCTGGAAGTACTCATCCACAAACAACTCAATCAATAAAAAATGAAGTCTCTCTAGCAACAACTCTAGCTCTAACCGCTACAAGTTGTGGCTTAGGCTCACTAGTGTATCTCTGACTCAGTCTCACTTGAAAAATCTTCAAACCTATAGCAGACTATCAATGATTCCCCCCTTATCAAATACAGGGTAAGAAGTATTCTACATCACTTCAAGGCTCACCTACACTTTCGAACATGACTTGTAAATATTCTTGATTGTTTACATCAAATCCCAAGAAGCAATTCATCCAAAATCTAGTTTCCCTCTTGTAGTAGTCTTCTTTCTTGAACATCTATTTGAATGGTGATTGCGCTTTCCACAATTCTCACACAGGTGAATATCAAAACATTTATCTTTCACATGCCCAACTCTATTACACTGTTGACATCGATAAATATTTTCTGGAACAACACCATCAAGAAATATGACACTACAAAATTTTATACCTTTAGAAAAATCAGGAATATGAAAAGATACATCCAGGACATTATATCCCAAACTAGTTTTGTGTTTATTGGGAGTAATATCTTCCCTCTTATACCATTTTTCAAATCATGACTTTTATTTGCATCCAAATTCCCCTGAAATGATTGTATTACGCTCATTATTCTCTGACTGATGATTAGGATCAGATAAACTATTGTTCTAAACAAGAACATGTTCAAAATTCTTCTTTTGTAATTCATGTAGTTTATCTCACTATAATTGAGATTCGAGTTTCAAAAACTCAATCTTTTCTTGTACATTTTTCAAACAAGTTTTAATGTCAGATTTTAGGCTTCTGTGGAAGTTTTTTGAAGTGGTATGATCCGGATTGTCCACAGTCTTTTGTTCATTGAGTCGACGTTTCAAACCCCAAAGGGGGTCCATCATCAGGACAAATTTGAAATATAGAAAATGAATGAGTGATTGCTTGAGAGAAGAAGACAAGAACCTGGGAATAAATAAACCAAGAACCCTAATTTTTATAAAAGGCTGACACTTGATTTTAAGAAATTTAATTAATTAATTATTCCCAATTTATCTATTGATTATTTTAGTTTGATTAAAATTTTTTGAATTAATTCATTAATTTGTTAATTAATCTTAATTGATTTGACTTAATTAATTAATTTAAATTAATATAATATCTTATGATTCAACTTAATTAATTTAATTAAATGTATTTGAGGAAAATTTTGAATAAATAATTAATTAATTAAATTAATTAATTAATTTAATATTTAATATAATTAATTAATTAATTTGATTTATTTTATTAACCTAAAACTAAATTAATTTGATTTAATTTATTAAACTAATTAAACTAAATTAATTAATACTTAATAAAACCTTATTTTATATGAATTTTTATTAATTAATTACTATAACTCACCTAAATCAAGTGTCGGCCTTTTATAAAAATTAGGGTTCTTGGTTTATTTATTCCCAGGTTCTTGTCTTCTTCTCTCAAGCAATCGCTCATTCATTTTCTATCTTTCAAATTTGTCCTGATGATGGACCCCCTTTGGGGTTTGAAATGTCGACTCAATGAACAAAAGACTGTGGACAATCCGGATCATACCACTTCAAAGGTTTTAATGTCATAAATCATGTCCTTACTGATTTGGAAACTGCTATGAATAGTAGATGACATTAAATTGTTTAATAATTGTAAGAAATCATCACATTTGGCAATTTTCTCTAGTGATCAACTTTGAAAAAAAAGGATTCAACTACCACAAAAAATGCACCTAATACAATTTAACAAATTTACAATGATTTAATGGGGTGTCAGTTTCAACTGAAAATGCATCTATTTTACATAGTAATTCCAATAAAAAAAAAATTATTCATATTGCTGCAAACAAAATGTTGTCTTATTTTTGTCCAACCACTGTAGTGAGTATCGCAACCTCCAAAATTAACTTCCTTTTTTTTTGTAAAAATTATCAAGCACACAGATTTGAACTCGTGACTTTTAAGACACCATGTAACTGTATGAGCTTTGCTAACCACACTACCTTCTTTACAAATTCAATTTCATGTTGCATTCATGCATCCCAAATACTCCAATTTTATAAACACTCAAACTATTCTTGCCTTTCCACTAAGGACAACTCCAACTATGGAAATCATTGAAGTTGTAATTGTTTTCCAGCGAAATAAATTCTTCAAACAAATCATTTTCAAATATGTGAAGTAGTCCTCTAAAAAAATATAAATTCCTTTCTCTTTTTTTTTTTAAATAAGAATTGGCTTAGTGATTTGATGGTGGGATTAAAAAATGATCCAACAGAGAATTAGGATCAAATCTTTTTGTTCATTTCCCTTTTTCTTTTTCTCTTCAACTCTTAAAACTTATCTCAAATTAAAATAAAAACAAACTTGTCTTGAAATATTTCCACCACTTTTAACTCCAAGTTAATTAGTTTCAAAATTAGCCACTTTTAGTTTTAGTTTCTCATTTCACCTTTTTTTAACCATTTTATTTTTCTTAAATATAATTACTAAAAGAAATGAGAAATATTTTTTCTTTAATCACAAATTTTATACAGTTTCCATTCACTTGATACTCACCAACTTGTTCTCCTATTAACTTTCATGTTTATCTATTTCTTTCTCTATTTAGTTTCACATTTTTTTCTTTTCTTCTTTCTCTGTTCACTTTCACGTTTCTAGCTCTGCCTCTTTCTCTGTTCATTTTCACCTTTCTGGCTCTACCTACTCTGACGCAAAGATGTTGATTGTGGAAGTAATATAAAATATATAGAAAATGTATTCACCTTGAGTGATTAACTTCCTCCATCATTGTTTGTTTTCAATGATAACACAACAAAAATATTATATTGTCTTTAATTCTATAATTTTGATACCTCCATGCTCTATGTATAGCCATCAAGTTTGAATTTCGTTGAACCTTGAAGTAATAATAAAAATCAAAGAAATATATTGCTTGATCTAATATTCTTGAAAATATTTCATATAAAATTTTAAAATTCAGTGAATTTTCTTTTACTGCTTTTACCCTTTGAAAAACCATTGCCACATTTTTGTCACTATTGGGTTTTGTTATATTCTTTCCACGACTAACCCACGTAGTTAACCGGAGAGTTAGAGGAGGGGCGGAGCCCCCCCTTTGTTGTGCCAATTACGCAGCGGAGGGGGTTACAGGGGGTTTGAGGGGGGCAGGTAGCCCACCTCTATGGGGTTCGGGGCAGTGCCCTAGGGAATTTATTTTTGTTGGACCCTATATTAAGTTGGCCGAACCTACCTATGGTTTTGTGCATGGTTTTTGCACATGGTTTTGGATGCGATGGTTTTCGGTCCATGGTTTTGGATGAGATGGTTTTCTGTCCATGGTATTGGATGCTTCGGCATGTATAAATATGTATTGTAACATTAAAAGGAATATAATGAAAAATCAAGCTAGTAGTCCCGGTTTTGGGATCTAGGGGGAAATCTCTGTGTATATGTGTTTGATGTGTTATGCTCTCGCATTTTTTATTTTATGTTGTTAGAATTTGTATGCAGGTAATTTCTATATAGGCATAAAACCTACATTTGGTATGAGAGTTGTTTTGGCTTTAAGGGGACGTCTTTGCTGCTGAGGGGTTTCGCTCAGGCCTATGGTAGATCCTGTTTAGTGGAAAATCTGTGAGATCGATTCTAGTGGCGAAAGAAGATGGCGAGCAGTGGAAAGATAGAGATCTGGAAATTTAATGGTAAGAGTTTTGAGTTATGGAAACTCAAGATGGAGGATCTGTTGGTGGATAAATATCAGTGGATCGCTGCAGATCTAGGTACTAAACCAACGGGAGTGTCCGATGAAGAATGGAAGAAGTTGGATTAGAAGGCAAAGAGCACAAAAAATTGTGTCTCAGATTCAGTGTTGCTGAATATATCAGGGGAAGTTATGGCTAAGTCTTTGTGGGACAAGTTAGGGACTTTGTACCAATCTAAGTCTATGGTGAATAAACTATTCCTACGGACAAAGTTGTATAACCTGAGGATGAAAGATGGAGACTCGGTGATAGAACATCTGAATGCATTTAATACTGCGATAAGTTAGTTATTATATGTTGATATTAAAATTTCAGATGAAGATAAGTGCATCAGTTTGTTGTGTTCTCTACCAGATTCATGTGATAGTCTAGTTATTACAATAGGTAGCAATGCAAATGCCTTGTAGTTTGATGAAATAGTCTCATCCTTGCTGACGGAGGAGATGAGATAGAAAAATATGGAGAGCCAGAATGGTGATGCCTTGTCTGTACGAGAACGGTCTTAGAACATAAACAAAAATAAGTCATCGAATGGGAGATCTAAATCTAGAGAGAGATCTAAATCTCTAGGAAAACCTCTAAAGGTGGTTTGCTGAAAATGCGGAAAGGAAGGGCACTACAAAAGGGATTGTAAATCTTAAGCTCCTGACAAAGGAAAGGGATCTGATGATTCTCCTTATGTAGAAGCGAAAACCACCTCTGATGAAGGTGAGAATGTGTACTTGGCTTCTTTAAGTACACATGTAGATCATGAGGCATGGTTGATTGACTCGGGTACATCCTTTCACTTCACTACCCACAGAGAGTGGTTCTGCAAATATGAGAAATACGATGGTGGTGATTTCTTCTTAGGGGATGATAAGAAGGTTAGAATCATTGGTCGCGGAAAAGTAAAGTTGAAGTTGCAAGTTGGAAGGGTTAGAACACTTCCGGGTGATCTGCATATTCCTGCATTAGCCAGAAATCCGATTTCTATAAGCAAGTTGGATGATGCAGGTGTAAAAATAGTGTTCGAGAAAGATACCTGCAAGATGGTTCGGGGAGCACTAGTATTGATGCAAGGAGTTTATATTGGAACTCTGTACAAGTTGCAAGGTAACACTGTTATTGATGGGTGCAACAGTTCTGTGGTTCCTGAAAGTGGAGCAGAAAATCTAGTGGTCTCTGGAGAAAAAACCATGCTATGGCATCAAAGGCTTGGACATATTGGAGAGAAGGGCCTTCGAATACTTTATGGTAAAGGTATGACTAATAGCTCTCTTGATTTTGATTTCTGTGAAAATTGTGTATATGGGAAGAAGAATTGGGTGAGTTTCCTCTCTGGTGGTAAGAGGACAAAACATATTGCAGATCTTGTGCACAGTGATGTGTTTGGACCTGTGAAGGTTTCATCACTGGGTAAGTCTGTGTACTATGTATAACTTATAGATGAATTCTCAAGGAATACATGGATATATTTCCATAAGAAGAAATCTGAAGTCTTTGACAGGTTTAAAGAATTTAAGGCTTTGGTGGAAAACCAGACAGAGAAGAAGATAAAGGTGTTGAGGTTAAATAACAATGGAGAGTTTTGCAACAAGGAATTTGAAGAATTTTGTAAGAAGTGTGGTATAGCACGGTAGAAGGCTACTCCATATACACCTGAGAAAAATGGAGTTGCAAAAAGAATGAACAAATCATTGATGGAAAAGGCAAGAAGCATGCTTAATGGTGTTGGGTTAGGACAAGAATTCTGGGTAGAGGCGGTGGAGACTGCATGTTACCTGGTCAACGGTAACCTTCATCAGCGTTGGAGGATAAGACTCCACAAGAGGTATGGACTGGTAAGAAACCCTCTCTTTCACATCTGAGGGTATTTAGATGTGATGCATATGTACATGTTCCAAAGGAGAAAAAAAACAAAATTAGATAGTAAATCTGAAAAGTGCATCTTTATTGGGTATAAGGATGGTTTAAAGGGTTATAAGCTTTGGAGCCCAATAACAAAGAAGGTTGTGTAGAGCTGAGATGTGGTGTTTGAAGAGGTTAAAGATGTTATTAAACATGGAGTCCAACCAAGGGAAACTGAGAAGATAGAGTTTGAGCTAAAGGAGGAAGAATCATACACTACAACAGAAGAGGAATCAGAAGATGAAGAGCCACAAACTCCATGTGTGAGAAGATTAGTTCGAGAAAGAAGCCAGCTAGAAAGGTATATTCCATCTGCTTTCTATTCAAATTTTGTTTTATCTATTACTGATGATGATCTCAGAACTGTGAAGGAAGCAGTAGATTCAAAGAATGGCAAACTCTGGAAAGAGGCCATGGTTGATGAAATGGCATCTTTGCACAAAAATGAAGCATGGGATCTCATAGAGTTGTCGGCTAGAAGGAAACCCATTGGTAGCAAATAGGTGTTCAAGAAGAAGACAAATACAGAAGGAAAGGTGGACAAATACAAAGCTCGATTGGTAGCAAAAGGTCATTCCCAGGTGCCGGGAATTGATTTTGGTGATATTTTTTCTCTTGTTTCCAAGGTAGCTTCTATTATATTACTTTTATCTGTTGCTACTACTTTTGATTTTGATGTAGAATAGATGGATGTGAAGACATCATTTCTTCACGAGGATCTGAAAGAGGAGATCTACATAAAGCAATCTGAAGGCTTTGCAGTGAAGGGTAAGAAAGAACTAGTATGCAATTTAAAGAAGTCTTTGTATGGGTTAAAATAGTCACCAAGGATGTGGTATCGAAAATTTGATACATTTATATGGAGACTTGGCTTCACCAAAAGAAAAGCAGATCATTGTATGTATTTTAAATTAATTGGTGACCATGTTATTTATCTCATCTTGTATGTGGATGATATGTTGCTGGTTGGAAATGACAAAGAAATTATCTAGGATTTGAAGACCCAAATGTCCTCCAAATTCGACATGACAGATCTTGGTGTTGCAAACTATATTTTGGGCATGGAAATTAAAAGAGATTGGGCAAAGAGGAAGATCTGGTTAAACTAGAGGAAGTATGTCGAGACAATATTGAAAAGGTTTAATATGCAGGATAGTAAATTGGTGAAGGTTCCTATTCCTGTAGGTGTGAAGTTATCTGTTGAACAGTGTCCCAAGACACAAGGAGAGGAAGAGGACATGTCTCATGCTCCATATGCAAGTGCAGTCCGTAGCCTAATGTATGCAATGGTATGTACTAGACTAGACATTGCACATGTAGTGGGAGTATGTGTTTAACCTATTTGGTGGTGCAGTTAGCTGGATGGATAACAAACAATCTGTAGTGGCATTATCAACTACAGAGGCGGAATACATGGCAACCACTCATGCAAGCAAAGAAACAGTTTGGTTGCAGAGATTGTGTTCAAGTATGGGGTTAGTACAGGGATATATAAGGATATACTGTGATAGTCAAAGTGTAATTTTCTTGGCAAAGAACCCTGCTTATCATTCAAAGGCAAAGCACATTGATGTTCAATATCACTTTGTGAGGGATATGATAGAAGAAAGAAAGGTGTTGCTGGTAAAGGTGGACACTTTTAAGAATACTGCAGATGCATTGACAAAATTTGTGAGCTCTGAGAAGTTCTCTTGGTGTAGAGAAACAATGGGCGTTGCAGGGCTGGATAAATGACTAAGCTCTCATGTTGCCCCTTGTGGAAAGAAAACAATAAGTGGGAGAATGTTGGGTTGTGTTATATTCTTTCCACAACTAGCCCACATAGTTAACCGGGGGGTTAGAGGGGGGTGGAGCTCCCCCTTCGTTGCGTTGATTGCGCAATGGGGGGGTCATAGGGTGTTTGAGGGGGGCAAGTAGCCCCTCTCTAGGGGGTTCGGGGTAGTGCCTGGGGGATTTTTTTTTTTGACCCTATGTTAAGTTCGGTGGACCTACCTATGGTTTTGTGCATGGTCTTTGCACATGATTTTGGACGCGATGGTTTTTGGTCCATGGTTTTGGGCGTGATGGTTTTTGGTCCATGGTATTGAATGTTTCGACATGTATAAATATGTATTATAACATTGAAAGGAATATAATGAAAAATCAAGCTGGTAGTTCTGGTTTTGGGATCTAGGGGAAAATCTATGTGTATATGTGTTTTATGTGTTATGCTTTTTGCATTGTTTATTTTCTGTTGTTAGAATTCGTATGCAGGTAATTTCTGTAGAGGGTTAAAACCTAGAGTCACCAATTCCAACATTAAAAATATCTTAAAAATATCCTTTTAACCTCTAATGTCCAGAGCATTTTATTTAAAAAAAAATCATTTCCCACTCTTCCACTAGAATTTTTTTATCACCATGCCGCTATACCACTCTTCCTTTTTAGTTGAAGATTAATAAAAAAATCATTCGATTAAAAGAAGAATTCATAACTTTTCTTTATGATTCAACAATATCTCTCCATTATAGACTTCTCGAGGTAATTGGTTCTTCTTGCTTCATCATAGAATCCACATGCCTTTTTCTCCTTTTTATTCAAAGATGCACCAAGCGCTTTGCACATTCTCAGTCATCTAGCTTTTTTTACAATGCCATAGATGGGCTACTCAAAAGGAGTTAAAAGTATGTAAAAAAGGGGCATTAAGGAAGGCCAAAAAACAAGTTCCTCAACTCAATCAACGAAACAGATACACTTCTGCTTTGATACCACTGTAAGACATAATATTGGAAACCAAATATAATTGTATTTTAATTGATCTAAATGACTGACTTACACTGTGTACATATTAATACATACAAGAAACCATTGAATTAGTTTATGGGTCTTGTTGGACTCCAATAACTATTCATCATAGTACAAGCTAACCCAATCTTTAACCCCAAGGATTAGCTGTGTGACAATTCCCTATTTCGAAAATAGTGAGAATGGGACATACAATAGTGATTTGACCTCACCTATGTTCATCCAATGGTAATTGAGTTAAGTTCCCATAACAACATCTAGAAAGAAATAAAAAGTGCATATCATCCACCATTATTCTAGAACAAAAAATAGCTATTGATTAATAACTTCAAACAAAAACAGTCCTCATAAATCAATGCTTTAAACACAACTAGCAGCTCCAAAATTAGTACAATTTCCTAACATCACTAACATACTTGTGAGGGTTTCAATATCACAAGGAAACACAAAGACATTATTAGGGCTTCAACATCTCAGGACTGTGCACATAAATTATCATGAATTAAGAAAAAGGTTAAAAACAAAACCATATTTATGTAACTTCTAAAGCTATTGTCTACTATTAGCTTCCCAACAGAAGGACTATATAACCAAAAACCATGAAACTACATAAATAAATCTCTCCATGCAATAATTGAAAAATTGAAAATAATTGCTTAAATGCTAGTTGATCCGCCTAAAAAACAAAAAATAAGGAGGTATGGTAGAAATGACAGATATTTACAGCCATTAGGGGAATTTTGAGGTCTAAAATGGGTCTCCTATGAAAAATTTACAACCAAAATTGATCCAGGCGGATATTGGTGGCCACCCTCCAATTCCACTGGGACCCCCACCATTGTTGCTTTCAGTTTTTCAGTTTCCTTATTTGTAGCACAATTGACAAATTTTTGGCAGTTTTTTAGGTTCTGAACTTCCGGAGCTGTTTTGAGATCCTGAACGACATTTATTGGGAAAAATGGAAACAAGATGGGTCCATGGACCGATGTTTCTCATCCCAAAGTTCTAGTCCTCGAATAGATCTTTCTAGCGAGGTATTGTCCGCGTCAAACGGAGATCGTATGTCAAAGTTACAACCCGAGGAAGTTGATGTATCAATTTACCCAAAATGGGGCCCATATTTTAGCGCTTCATCTCCAAACTGATGGCCAGACAGAGGTTGTCAACAAGATGATTGTACACATTCTGCGGATGATCCAAATGGATCCGAGAGAACTCTCTAAGTCTTCATAAACTCTTTAAGGATAATGCCAAAGATCAAAATCTTTTAAAAGATCAAAGTTAACGTAGATGAAACACCCATAGTGGGGAAAAGAAACACTATCGGAGGGCCCAAATCCCATGAAATCGTGAATAAAACAGAGTATGGAGGCGTGGAACAAGTGATGCACAGTAACCGTTCGATCTGGTCGATCAACGGTCTAGATCGGATCGGTAATCACAATTGGTGGTGACCTTCGACAAAGATCGGCGGGATCCACATGAGTCTTGTGACTGCAATCGACGGATCGCTATTGGCGATGGCTATCAGCGCTATCGGTGGTGGCTATCAGCGCTATTGGCAAAGCCCACATAAGATTTGTGACTGCAATCAACGAGGAACTTATAAGCGATGTGATAGCGATTGGCAGGGTCAACGAAGACTGTTGATCAAGCACGTAGATCGACGACCTGCTCTGCATCGCTAGATCGCAGTCGGTAGATCCACAGGAGCGGGGCTATGTGTATACACATATATGCGATCCGATGGATAGACCCGATGAGATTATGATCCATATTGCAGGGATTTTGAAGTCTGCAAACACCATGTTTTAATGTGTTTTTGCAGTTTCGTTTGTTAAACGAAATGCGAAAGGGGATAGCGTCGATGCGATAAGCCAGACCCAAAAGGGTACCTTAAGGCTATTACATATGATTTCAAGTCCAAGGAACAACCTTTTCCAATGCATTCTCGTGATTTTAAATGTATTTACAAAATAGAAGGACAAAGCCATTACGATAAGAAACAATGACCGATAGGCGGATCCGATAGGGAAATGAAGTGTATTGAAGGACTTTTGAAGTCCGACATATCATGTTTTTGGTGAAATTCTCTGTTAGAGTGCATTCCCACTATGGAAACGGAGCGAGGTAGTTTTAAAGGTTCCATAGGCCCGAGGCATTCTTACGTTATGGAAATGGTGGCCACCTCCCCTTTGTGGCGTTAAGTGATGATTGCCTAACACTGTAAGAGGGATTCGAAGTAGGCAAGAGGTCGAGGAGACTGAGAGCCAATGATATGAAATGAACAGGTAGCACAGTTGGCTTTAAAAGCCACAGACAGAGAGAAAACAGGCAGGCAGTGTTCAAAAAGCAAATGCGAGATAGAGTTTAGAGCAAATTGAGAGTTGTGTGGGAGCCTGTGTACTCAGAGGAAGCTTGAGGGATTCAAGTGAAGCTTGTTATTGTAATTTATTTGTGTGTGAGGCTCAAATTGAGCTCACTGTTGTAAACAAAACTCTGCTTGAAGACATAATAGAGAGGCCACCACTGAAGGTTGGACCAGGAGATGTAGCCCAAGAGTATTGGGTGAACTCCTTATTAAATTTGTTGTGTCATGTGTTATCTATTATGTTTGTTTACTGCTTCATTGTCTGTGCATTTTGCAATCTTATCGATCCATTGCATATAATGACATAGACTAATCCATGCACATAAGTCTGTAATACCTTACTATTATCTTAGATCTCATTACATATCAAGTGGTATCAGAGCTTTAGGTTGCTAAGGTTAGACAAGCTTGTGCTGGACTATTTATGAATGCTCACTAGATCAAAGCTTAAATTAGGAGAAGGAGAATTGATTGAAACTAACCCAGAAATTGGTAGAGTCTATCCTAAGAGGAAAATGACAGAAGAAATTCCCTTGGAATTAGACTCTCATTTCATGGACAACTTCATGACCATGAGAGCCATGGTAGAGGAAATGTACTGAGAATTTAAGAAAGGTCGAAGTGAAGATTTTTCTACTTCCCAGCAAGACAAAGGAACAAAAGAACCTCTTATAGATATCCATTCTAAAGGCAAAGGGAAAGGAAAAGAGAGTCCTCTGTCCACACCTCCTGATAGCCTTGAAAATAAAAAGAAGAAAACATATTTGATTAAACTAGATGTTAAATTTGATTTGCAATATATGATGGAGAGTTAAATATAGAGAATTTAGATAATTGGATTAGGCAGATTGATGTGTATTACAGGGTGCAAAATATTGACTCAGACAAAAGTAAGATTCAGCTGGCCAACCTACGCCTTGGAGGAACTGCCTTGGTATGGTGGGAAGGCAAAACACAAGCTGACTTGAAGAAGCATGGTAAAATTCTTTTTTTCTGGAGTGAATTTGTTTTTGCAATTAAAAAAAAATTCTATCCACTAGCTTATATGCAGCAAGCTATGATCAGTTGGCAAACTCTTTGCCAATTAAAAGGGAAAAGTGTACAAAGTTACACCCAAGAGTTTAGAAAGAGAGCTTTCATTCTAGGCATTTCTTTAGACTCACCTGAAACTTTGCTAAAGTATATAGGTGGTCTACACAGTTATTTGAGACATACCATTCTCATGTTTAACCCTACTAGCATAGATGAGGTATCTGTCTAGGCTACCCATCTAGAGGCTAGAGGCAATAATGTGAACCTAGAGATTGGGGGATCATCAAAACCCGCTGCAAGCAAAAACAAGGAAAAGAGGAAGCAGAAATGGAAAGAGAGGAAGGCAAATTCTGTACAGAAGGCGAAACCTTCATGCACTCACCGCAAGAAGGATGGACATGATGATGAATATTGTTGGTCTTTGCATCTAGAGATGAAACCCAAGAAGTTCGATAGCAAGAAGAAGAAGAATGTTGCTGCTATACAAAAATATTTAAGGTCAACTCAGGTGATGAAACAACAATTGCAGCCACAAGTATAAAAGTAAAAATTCTGAAGCATCTACTAGTAATTCTGCACAAACTATTGATAGTGAAGAAAAGGAGAGAAGAAGACATGAGCTTTTTCATATTAGATTTATTTCCAAGCATCAAAAGATTGATACTTTGTTTGCTAGTGGCTCACAAGTAAACTTAATTTCTGAAGCAATTGTAAAGAAATTGGGACTGCTAATCACACCTCACAAGAAGCCATATCCATTAGGTTGGGTATGTGATAAAGCAAAACTACAAGTGACTTAGACAATGTAAACTTCGGTTTTTTTTTGGGTCAGCGTTTGTGGATGAGATAGAGTTAGATATTGTTCCCTTGGATATATGTGGAATTGTTTTAGGAAGTCCTTACTTGTATGATAGAAAAGCCATATTCTATAGAGCTTAAAATAAGTATCAACTTGTTAAAGATGAAATAGAATATATTGTAAGAGTTTACAAACTCAAGAATAATTATACTCTCATAAACTCAGGGCAGATGAAAAGAATTGTAAATTCATGCAAGCAATTTTTACTGATGGTTGTAAAGGAAAAGAAACTTGATAAAACCAATGTATTTGAAGGCTGTGATGCTAAACAACAAGCTAATTTAGAAAGAGTTGTTTCAGAATATGATATCTTATTTCAAGAACCTAAAGGTCTGCCACCCAAAAGGGAAATTGTACATGATATTAATTTGTAGCAAGATGCTCCATTTCCTAACATTGGAATGTATAGGTTATCTGCTTTAGAGAATGCAGAAATCAAGAAGCAGGTACAAGAGCTACTCGAGAAAGGGTTCATAAGGCCAAGCACATCACCATGCGTATCTCCAATAGTGTTGGTGAGAAATAGGGATGGTTCATGGAGGATGTGCATTGATTACTGAGAACTAAATAAAATAACGATCAAGAATGGTTATCCCCTTCCTCGCATTGATGATCTATTAGATCAACTAAAAGAAGTTGTTTACTTTTCCAAGTTGGACCTACATAGTGGTTACCATCAAGTCAGAGTAGTAAAGAAAGATGCATGGAAGGTTGCTTTCAAAACAAAGCAAGGGCTGTGTGAATGGCTAGTTATGCCTTCTGGCTTAACTAATGCTCCTGCCACTTTCATGAGAGTAATCAATGATGTACTCAGGCCTTTTATTAATAATTTTGTAATTGTATATTTGGATGACATTCTTGTATTTAGTAAAACATTGGAAGAACATTTAAAGCATGTGAAGCAATGTCTAGATGTTTTGAAAATGGAAAATCTCTATGTTAAATTATCAAAATGTGAATTTGGTAAAAAACTTTGAGTTATTTGGGTCATATTGTAGGGGGTGGTGAGGTGAAGATAGATCCCTCTAAGGTTGCAGTCATTGTAAATTGGCCTAAACCCAAGTCTGCTACTGAAGTTAGAAGCTTCCTAGGGGAAGCACAATATTGGAGAAAGTTTATTGCTAACTTTTCCTTAATTGCAGCTCCCTTACATGCTTTGACGGGATTGAACAAGGTGTTTTAGTGGGGAGGCAAAAAACAGAAAGCCTTCGACACCTTCAAAGAAAAAATTAGTACAACATCAATACTAGCATTTCCAAATCTTCAACAACCATTTGAGATCGAAACAGATGCGAGTGATTATGCCATGGGAGAAGTCTTGATACAACATGGTAAATCCATATGTTACTATTCTAAAACTTTTAATTATGTAGTAGTTAATTATCCTACACATGATAAGGAATTGTATGCATTAGTTCAGAGTGTGAAGAAGTGGAAACATTACTTAATGAGCAAAGAAACAGTTATACATACTGATCATCAGCCACTTCAGTACTTGCACTCACAAACTAAGTTGCAAAAATCAAGACACTATAGGTGGATGGGTTTCCTGTAGCAGTTTCATTTAGTCATCAGATATAAAAAGGACATACACAATAAAGTTGCAGATATGTTGTCCAGACCAATTATAAAGGCATCCACTATACTTAAGCATAACTTAATAATGCATGAAAGATACATTGAACAATATGCTCAAGATATAGACTTTAAATATGTATATGCAGCTTTAAGTAATGGAAAAAAGGTAGAAGAATTGGATTACTACATTAAGGACCGACTCTTCTATCATTTGGGAAAGCTATGCGTTCCACAAACATAGAGAATTAACATAATTAGGGAGGCACATACTTCTTTGATATCAGGTCATTTTGGGGTAAGCAAAACAATTTCACAACTACAGAGATACTGCTATTGGCAAGAAATGCATGAAATAGTTTCTAGATATGTAAGAGGGTGTACAATGTGTGCTAAAAGCAAGCCCAACAATAGAAAACTAGGCTTGTACACTGCACTGCCAATTCCCTCCCGTCCTTGGGAAAGTGTTTCCATGGACTTTGTTGGGGGATTGCCAAAATCTAGAAAAGGTCATGACTATTTGTATGTTATTGTAGACAGGTTCAGAAAAATGTGTATTTTAATACCTTGTAATAAACATGTTACAGTTGAAAAAATAGTGAAATTGTTCTTTCAGCATGTCTGGGTACATTTTGGGTTACCCACTTCCATAGTATCTGATCGAGACTCCCGATTTGTTGGGAAGTTTTGGTCAAGTCTATGGGAATTAATGGACACCAAACTGAAGAAAAGCACAACCTTTCATCCACAAACAGATGGCCAAACAGAGGGTAGTCAATAAGACAGTGATCCAGTTGCTCAGGGGTTATTGCAGCAAGCATCCCAAGCCTTGGGATGAACATTTATGTTATGTGCAACATGCTTACAACTGTGCTAAACATTCTTCTACACAGAGATCTCCTTTTGAGACCTATTTTGGTTTTATACCAAGGTCTCCCTTAGATTTTGTCTTTGAAAAAGACATAGCAGTTGTTGGACATTGTGATGTGGACAAAGCAACCAAATTCATTAAACAGATCCAAGAAATTCACCAGGCAGTGCAGGAACAGCTGGAAAAGAGCCAAGCCAAATACAAGGCAAGGCATGATAAACATCGAGTGGAACACAGCTTCTAGGTTGGTGATCATGTCTAGTTGTATATCAGCAAGGACAGAATGCAGGGTGACGGAAAGAAGCTGAAGCCAATAAGGTATGGGCCTTTTAAGGTACTTGAGAAAATTGGTGAGAATGCTTTCCGCCTTGATTTGCCAGCATACATGCACATCTATTCAGTAGTAAATGCAGAAAATTTAAGACTGTTTGAACCTTCATTAATTGAAGATCCTGAAGAGCAAAGTCAATTGCCTTCCATTGATGATCTGTTGCTTGAATACCTCAATGAGCTGCAGGAAGATATAGTCCTGGATAGGAAGGTGAGGACAACGCGCAGAGGAGATGTCGAGTACCTAAGAGTAGGACTCCTTGGTTCAAAACCCAATAGTGCAAAATGGATAGAGATTGGGCAAGTGAGGCAACTGTATCCTCACTTAAACAATGCTTGAAACCCAACTTTTGGTGGTCTAAAAGCCTTTTTCAGCGGGGAGGTGTGATCCAAATGGGTCCGAGAGAACTATCTAAGTCTTCATAAACTCTTTAAAAATAATGCCAAAGATCAAAAATTTTTAAAAGATCAAAGTTAACGCAGAGGAAACATCCTTAGCAAGGCGGAGAAACACTATTGGAAGGCCCAAAACCCATGAAATCATGAATAAAACATAGTATGGAGGCGTGGAACAAGTGATGCACAGTAACCGTCCAATCTTGGCGATCAACAGTCCAGATTGGATCAGTAATTGCAATTGGCAGTGACCTTCGACAGACATCGGTGGGATCCACATGAGTCTTGCGACTGCGATCGGCAGATCGCTATCGGTGGTGGCTATTAGCACTATCGGCAAAGCCCACATAAGAGTTGCGACTGTGATTGGCGAGGAACTTATAAGCGATGCGATAGCGATTCGCGGGGTCAACAAGGACCGTCGATCAAGCGCACAGATCGATGGCCCACGCTGCATTGCCAGATCGTAATCGGCAGATCCACAAGAGCGGGGGTATGTGTATACACATATATGCGATCCGATGTACGAACCCGATGAGATTATGAGCCAGATTGTAGGGTTTTTAAGTCCGCTAAACACCATGTTTTAATGTATTTTCACAGTTTCGTTTATTAAACGAAATGCGAAAGGGGAGAGCGCTGATGCGATAAGCCAGACCCGAAAAGGTATCTTAAGGATATTACATATGATTTCAAGTCCGGGGAAGAGCCTTTTCCAATGTATTCTCGTGATTTTTATTTTTCAATTCTCTTTTTTGAATGAGTGGTGTCATGACACCTAAAAATGAAGTAATGAGAATTTTACTTTCTACCTTATTTAAAAAATTAATGGGTTTTTATTCTTTAGTATAACCATTGGACACTTTATATTTCTTCCCTAGCATATTTTGGGGTAAATGTGCCTTGAAATTAGGCAAGGATTTCTTAGAATTGTAAGTTTGAGCTCTATAATCTACAAAATTCAAGTGTCTCATTATGTTGAAGTCATTTATGCATTCAAAAATAAATTTTAAGTCAATCTCACAATAAAATTTATAGATTCCAACCAAAAAAATAATTTCTACCTACCTTGAAATATATTTTTTCAACAAATGAACAGACTTTTATATTTTACCTCTTTCTTAATGAGTCACACCTAAAGATGAAGTAATGGTATATTTGTTTTCCACCTCATTTATATGATCTTTTTCATAACATGTAAAAAGAATTAATAGGCTTTTATTCTTAACATAGTCTAACCATTTAATGTTTTCGATTATTTTATAGGGGTTTCCTAGAACTGTAAATAGAGTTCCATAATCTACACAATTCAAGGGCTCCTTCATTCACAACATTGAATCCATCTATAATCCATCTATGCATTCAACAATACATTATAAATAACTAAAAGTTACAATCTCATGATAAAAATTTCCATGGGATTGTAGCAAAAAAAATACTTTTCACTTACCTTTGAACAAATATTTTCATGGTAGGTAAGAGCAAATTAATGGATTTTTATTTTCCACCTCTTTGAATGATTACCCACCTCTTTGAATGATTACTTTCATGACACCTAAAGATGAAGTAATCGAATTTTATTTTTCACCACTTTTAAACTTGACTTGAAAAATTAAAATATGAAGATCGACCCATGCTAAGCAAAATTGTATGTTAAAAATGTCAACAAATGAAAATTAGGTTGTAAGGGGGAAGATCTAATGGTTATGATAGTAGTGGTTGGAATTGACCTTGTGTAAAAATCAGACGTAGTTGCTAATTTTTTTTATTATTTAAAAATTAAAAATTAGAAAACACAATAAAAAATTTATAAGTCTTAAAATTCTTTATATGAAAGAAAAAATAAATGTTTATAAAGAAAAAATAAATCTAAACATAGAAAGTATTATTTGTGTGTAATATTGAAGCTCATAATTTTAACCTTGATTTTATCGAAGAATGAAGTCTAATGAGTGTTTTCTTAATAATCATGTAATGCTAAGGTATTTATCTCGGTCATTTGTTTACATGTACTTAGATGATCAAGGCAATGTCTGTCACAAACTTTCAGAATAACATGTGAGTGTGGCCATGATCATTGCCCACTAATGAGTGTTTTATTAATAATCATGTAATGCTAAGGTATTTATCTCGGTCATTTGTTTACATGTACTCAGATGATAAGGCAATGTCTCTCACAAACTTTCAGAGAATAACATGTGAGTCCTTCATTGTGTGGCCATGATCATTGCCCATTGTTACCTAGTGCTTAGATTCTACTCTTAGACCATAGCCTTTCACGAGTGAATATTAGTTTGGCTTCGTTATTTTCTTGCTCTCCATAATTCATGGTTATTTCTTTTTAATTACTATTGGTTACTGGTTATTTTCATTATTTTCTTGGGTTATTGCTTATTATTTATTAGTTTCATTATTTTTTTTTTTGGCTCTATATACATCATGGGTATCCCAAAGATTGTATTATAGCAAGGTTGTAGTTCCCCAGCCATATGGTTCATCGAACAAGTGAAATTTCATGGGCACCTGTTATTTTCATTATTTTCTTGCGTTATTGCTTATTATTTATTAGTTTCATTATTTTTTTTTGGCTCTATATACATCATGGGTATCCCAAAGACTGTATTATAGCAAGGTTGTAGTTCCCCAGCCATATGGTTCATCGAACAAGTGAAATTTCATGGGCACCTTTTTGGTTGGAATAGTTTCTTGAAAACAAGAATTGTAGGAAATGTTGGAAAATTAGGATTATCCCTGCAATGATGTGGATTCCATGTGTATGATGATATGGTGATGGTAATGTGGATATGTTAAGATGATAGATCAATAATGGGGCCATGGTGGAAAATATTACATGGTGGATTCCATTAGATAGCATGAGGTTACAATATGTCAATAAGTTGTAATATCCCATAAGTTGTATCATAACTTTTTTAATGCAGTTTTATAACTTTGCAAAAATCTTAACATTGATGAATAAGAATTGCATTTCCAAAAGTGGTATGACCCGACCAAGCATTATAGAAGGTTTCGGAGAAATTAACCTATCTCCCATTAAAGATTCTAACATGTGGTGTGTGTCATATATCTAAGTGCATTTTTCTCCACCCTTATGTCATATAGACATTTTACATGCTTTCTTGTTTATCATACATTTAAGGAATAGGTGGAAGTCCTATTAATAAAATATCATGTTTAAGGAGGAAATGAATATTACTAAATTCACTATCAGTTTTTTTTGTAATATTATGAGTTTAGAACTCTCATTCATTAATAATAATTATTACTTAGATTTGATTCTATATGGTTACAAGGTTCTATGGTCCATCAATTAGCATTAACACAATAGTTGTCCTACAAAATATAAACTAGTCTATCTATCTTAACTTTGGATCTACAAAGCGTCCAAAGGGACCAAAATTATTTTTACTCTAAAATATGTTTGCATCTCAAGAGATGGATCTACAAAGCGCCGAGAGGGACCAAATTTATTTTCACTCTAAAATATGTTTGCATCTCAAGAGATTTGATCCCTCTAGAGTCTTGGTAGATCTAGAATTAAGATGGATCTAGTATGATTTAATTATTAATTATAATCATAATTATAAATATAATTATTAATTTTTTGTTTTTTGTTTTATTTTATTTTGAGTGAGTCCATATGTTAAACAAACATTACAACATCTCTATCATTTATAATTTTTATTCTTGTAATTATATCTTTATTGTATTTTTATTTTTATTTTATTTTTATGGAGTCAAAATGTTAAATAGTAAGCATCTCTACCATAATGGGTTGTAGAGTGCCTCTTAATGCAATTAAAAAAAGTTTCAAGAAATGAAAACCAAATAGAATGACTTTACATTGCATTACAAAATAATTGGTTTGATGTGAACTTACCTTTTCATCTCCCTCTAGAAAGAATGAAAAGGAGATGAAGGTATTCCATATGCATGCGAAGAAAAAATGTGTAGAATAATCCATTAGCCATTTCCATTGGTAATTGTATTTAAATTAAACAAGCAAGGGGTTCTTATTTGAATGTGTGTTTCCCATTTACTAGTTATGAATATATCTGATGACAAAAGTGCATTGCACTCCTTGCAAACACTATGAGATCCAAAAAAGCAATGAAGTAGCAGCAAGACCATTATCTCACCTTTGATATTCCCAAGTAATTTAAATCATCATGTTGATTAGACTGAGGAGTTCTTCCTTTTGTATCCCACATTTGTTTCCCCATGTCCATCATGTGTATAGATGGTTCTCTTTGGCCTTAGTGCAAAATGATTAAAATTATTTTGTCAACATGAATGGTAAGAGTCTCCCATTATGATTGCAATGATATCAGCGACAGATCTTCTCTAGATTCCAATCGAATAGAGATGCTTCCTTGTGGGAATCCATGAAAAGAGTTGAAATGATGGTTATGATTCAAGTAGAGATACTTCCCTTTGGCTTCATGGTTGATAGCGTTCCAGTAATAATGGAAGACTCTTTCCATGCATGTTAACATAATTATTTCAATCAATTTTCACTAAGACTACAAAGAACCATCTCTACATGTGAGACCTTGACTAACCAACATGGCATCATGAAGGAACAAAATATTGACGTAGGCGTTGTTAAACAATTATGAAAATGAACAAGGTGGAAGAAGTGATCCAGGTGGCACTAGACACATGCAGAGAAGTCCAAGAGGACTCAAAAAGGGGCAAAAATCAAAGTGATCAGAATATTTTCAAACAAGGACCAAAGCGTAGATCTCGTCATCCTAATCACAACGGTGTGAACGGTTCATCAAACCAAGCTTGTATGCGAAAGTTAGAGGTAGTCAAAGTTTAGGATTGACCAAGTGACTTGGCAAGCTTAAGGAAGGCACAATTTTGCCAAACTTTGGCCACCGAATTCTAGCCAACTTCCAGATGAAATTGTGGCCTCATTAAAGTGTCTCCTATGGTCAAATTTCAGAAATTCAAAAAAATGGCTATATGCTATAAAAATAAAAAATAAAAAATATATAAAGGGTGGCGGGCCATGATCCCCGCCACCTCCATTGCAACCACCATAACATGTAACACAAAAATATATGGGCTGGAGGGAATCGAACCCACCCGACCATGTGGTCAGCCCGCACCATGGGAGGCCCAACCAAATATGACCCCCATTTAATATGTAACGGCCCATGTACCATGCCAAAACCAAACATTAATGCAACCGCGCCCAAAATCAAAACAAACTTCATGTATTTTTTACAGAGACAGGATTTGATCCCCCAACCTCCTCGCCTCCACCACTCTGCCTTAACCAACAAGCCAATGACCTTTTCTTTGATATTTTTTCCCAGATTTAATACATAAACCCTCAATTTATTTGCACAAAGGGAGACGGATTTGAGAACGGAGGTGTGGAACGAAGAACATAACTATGATGCAGTTCCAGGAGGCCAACGCGTGGCATGAAAATCGAGACAAATTTTTTTAATTAATTTATTGTAGGTGGAACCATGAACCTTGAAAAAGCATAGGTGGAACCATGATTGAGCCAAATTCTCAGGAGGGCAAAATTTTTCCAGTGTCCAAATTGGACAAACTTTATATCGATATTACACCTCTCAGCGACATGAATCTGACGACGCAATCAGAATTTTGATCTGAGCAGTAGATCTTCAAATGACTCGCAGAGGGAATCTTTGAGGAATCTAGGGGGAATCTAAAAGATTCCTTAAGCCTCAGATTTTCACTTTATTAGAATTCTTAAATTTGACAGTCGATTTTACACTATTCGATGCCATAAATCTGAGGGTGCATTTAGATGTTCCATTTGATCATTTCATTTTTCAACCACTTTTCAAAGTGGAGTGCAGGTGTCAACATTCAACGTGTGAGTAGTCATTCCATGAGTTTCGACGCCACGAGATTGATGGTACAACTAGCTTTAGTATTCTGACATCGTTTTCTTCAAATGGCCCCAAGATGTGAGGTAGTGCATTCATGTACTTCCTTTTGCTATGAGATGCATTATGTTGCACAGATCCCTCGTTGATGTTTGATGTGGGATCTTGTTTTCTTACTTGTTTCATGATTCCTGCTTAATGTGATGCAGAATCATCTGTGGGATGTACTTGTTGTCATGATTCATCATGTTTTGTTTGGGATCCCTTTGTTGTTATGTTGATGGGATACTCATGTGTCACCATGTATGTTTTCATTGAGATCCCTTTTATGCCATGTTAGCGGGATGCTCATTATCATCATGCATGAGTTTATGTCATACTGATAGGAGTCCTTTTTGAATGAGAGTTCCTGTAGTGGAACATCTCTTGGAGCCACTACTGCATGAAGGAATTTTCCTTGTATGATAGTGATGTCACCACCTATGTACATCATCACTATTGACAAACATTAATGCAGTGGCCTACACCATCTTGACATCGGGGCCCGAAGACGTAGTCCCTTCTGGACGAACTTCGTTATCAACATCTAGTTATTTTATGTTGTTGATGATTGTCTTGTTCCTTCTTCTTTACAACATGCATATCTCTTCAATTATGCTACTTTAAATGCAATTCTAATCACCTCACAAAAGTAAAAGATCTTGTTTAAATTTGGGAGTTGAGTCAACTCGGATCAAGTTTAGTATCAGAGCGGTCTTTGTGTGGATGTGAATTGCAAGCATGAACAATGGAACGTGTAGCGACAGAGGATGAAAAAGCAATGTATGAGACCATGCTCAAAACTTCCAAAAGGGTGGAAATAATGTATGAAGCTCTACAAAAAGAGATAGAGGAAAAGGAGCGATTGCAGCTTCAGTTGTGAACCACAAGCCACGAAAGAGGTCCTGGAAGAACTGAAGCACAACAAACAAAATCTTCAAATAGAGAATGTTGAATTAAAGATTCTTCTACATGAAGAGAAAGAGGAAAAACAGAGTTTGCTACAACAACTACAAGTTAAGGAAGAGGCCTTGGAAAATTTGCAGCATGACCCATGTGAGGTAAAAAGTAATTCTCTAAATTCATGTATGTGTCGTGATGATGATTTCACTATTTTTGAAAATCATACAACAGGAATTGGCTCCAAACTATTGAAGAAAATGGGTTATGAAGGAAAAGGCTTGGGCATTAATGGCCAAGGCATTGTCAACCCCATCAAGGTAGAAGAATTATCCCGTTAAGCAGGACTTGGGTATGTCAAGAAAGAAGTTGGAGAATCCACAAAAATAGACAGCGAACCACCAACAATAGATGATGAGCATCCCTCATCAGTTCTTTCCAAATCAACAGAGGAGGTAAAAGATGTTGATTTCCTTTCAGTTTGGTCTTCACATAGTATGATTTCTGTTGGAGATGTGGAGATATCAATTACAGGGAAAAACATGAGGCTCTTTACTAGGATGATATATAAGTTAGGAGAAGAAATTACTGTTAATAACCAATGCATAACTCAACCATTGGAGGTTGTGCAGAGACTTCAATTTGCAGGCTTGGGATACACCGAAGGAGAATACTCGAAGGTGTTAGATTCTTCCGAAATATAGTCAAAATCGTCGAGGAAAGAGAATGATGGGAACACATCGCCATCATCCCAGGGCAATGTTCATTGCAGGGAAAGAGATGATGCAAGCTCTCATCGCCATAATGACATCAGAGACAACAAGGAGAGGTATAACCAGTCTCGATTTTCGAATGTTCATTTCGATTATGATCATGTTGTTAATGATGAACATAAAACATGGCATCAAAAAACATGTACCTTTTGTGGATTACATAACCATACATTTTCTAAGTGTTGGAAAAGAATAGCAACACACAAAAGGAGGAGGCATGAAAAACCCTCTCAATAGTAGGTAAAGAAACATGTTAAGCAAATCTGGAGGAAGAAGATGTATTGCAGCCATTGCAACAGAGATGGCCATCAGAGAGTCACATGTTGGAGGCTCCATCGAGAAAAATGCCTTAAAGACAAAGTGTCGGTTCATGAACTAGGTGAAACAATTGTTCAACAAGAAAAACCACCACAATGGACTCCCTATTGGAAACGTCTCTCTATGTTGCTTGCCCAAGATACATCCTTCACATAGGCTGTTCGGTTTTTCTATGAGTGGTAATCCCTTCACCATGCCTTTCCTATGCAGAAAATTCAAACCTCTTGAAATGTCCAAACCTCCAAAGTTGAGATGTCCAAATCTCAAATGCCATAACCAATTTTCATCTTTGACCTCTGCTTGATAGTTCAC